>CAUYRT010076420.1:0-22865 GCA_963574885.1 Lepilemur ruficaudatus
ACATGTTCCTCTTTCGGTTAAGACCATAGCTAGACAAATTGACGAAATAACAGAAGATATTGAGGCACAACTGTTAGGTTTAATGAGTCACCATGGTACGCAATCCAGGTTAATGAGTCTACTGGTGTTGACAACAAGGCAACAAAGCTTGTTTTTGTGCAATATATTTTTCAGGAGGATGTGTATGAGGATATGTTATGTGAGCTTTTGTTACCGGCCAACCCCACACCTGCGGAACTATTCAAGTCTTTGAATGATTACACATCAGTAAAACTGAATTGATCATTTGGTGTCTGTATATATATGGAAGGAGCATCTGCCATGACTGACGGCTTTCTGGTTTCACTGCTTGGGTCGAGGAGGTTACTTCTGAATGTGAGTCTATGCACTGTGTTATCCATAGAGAAATGCTGGCTAGCTGGAAAATGTCACCTGAACCAAACAATATTTTACAGGATGTGATTAAAATTATCAATTACATTAAAGTACGTGCCCTTAACTGTTCATGCAGCTCTGTGAGGAGATGGATGGAGAGCACATGTGTTTTCTCTTATACACAGAAGTGAGATGGCTTTCTAAAAGTAGATCACCGGCCAGAATTTTTGAGTTACAAGAGCTGCTCCAGAGATTTCTTTTAGAAGAACAGTCACCACTGGCAGCACATTTCAGTGATGCAGAATGGGTCACAAAACTTGCTTGTGTGACATATTCAATCTGCTCAATAAACTCAATCTGTCACTTCAGGGGAGAACAACACTGTGTTCAAATCAGCAGATAAAGTGGCTGCATTTAAGGCCAAACTGAAAATATGGGGGCATTGAGAGAACATTGGGATTTTTGACAGGTTTCAAACATTAGCACAGATTTTGAAAGAGACTGGGCTGGGGCCTTCTTTCTCCCAGCTGGTTCATGATCACCTATCTCAGCTTTCAAGAGTTTGAGCATTACTTCCCAACAACAAAAGACCTCCGAATTGTGAAGGAATGGATCTGCTATCCATTTGTGAATAAGCCAGGTGAATTGACTTTGTCCGTGCTAGAAGAGATTCAGCTGCTTGAGATCACAGATGACGGTGGCCTTCAAAGTGTGTTTGAGACAACTTCAAATCTCCATACATTCTAGATTAAAATCAAGATGGAATATCCTGAGATTGCCACAAAAGCACTGGAAAGCCCGCTTTCATTTCCAACATCCTATTCTTTGTGAAGCAGGATTTTCTGCAGTGACAGCAACCACCACGAGATTATGGAGTAGACTGGACATAAGCAACACACTTGCAGTGTCACTGTCTCCCATCACCCCCAGATGAGACCGTCTAGTAGGAAAACAAGCTCAGGGCTCCCACTGATTCTGCATTATGGTGAGTTGTATAATTATTTTATTATATATTACAATGTAATAATAATAGAAATAAAGTATATTATAAATGTAATGTGTAATCATCCCAAAATCATTACCTGCCACCCCAGTCCTTGGAAAAATTGTCTTTCACAAAACCAGTCCTTGGTCCCCATTCTAATTTTTAAGTATTTTTTATAGATTTTTGTTTCCAATTACATTTCTAGATTCTTACTGTTATTACAAAAAAACTATTGATTTTGTATCTTTTATTACATCTAATCACCTTACTAGATTCTTGTATTAT
Organism: Lepilemur ruficaudatus; assembly: GCA_963574885.1. Lineage (NCBI taxonomy): Eukaryota > Metazoa > Chordata > Mammalia > Primates > Lepilemuridae > Lepilemur > Lepilemur ruficaudatus. The sequence continues at coordinate 1,646 of CAUYRT010076420.1, forward strand.
TTCCAATAGAATTTTATTATAGTTTCTTGGGATTGCTGTTGCTGTATTTCCTAATATTTTGTCTAGAATTTATACATGCACACACTTGGTATTAGAGTTATGCTGACCTCTTTAAATAATTAAGGAGAATTCCTACTTTGAGATTCATGGAGAGTCACTGTTCTGATCACTTCTGAAAAAAGAACTTGGCACAGGGCATCCAACATGTGATGAGGGGGCTGAGCATGCTAGCTCAGGTCTCTCTGCCTCTTCTTATAAAACCACCAGTCCCATTTGCATAACTCACTAATTCACTAACTCATTAATCCATGAATGGATTAATTCATTCATTACAGCAAAACGCTCATGACCCAATCACCTCTTAAAAGGCCCTGTCTTTTGGATTAAAGACCTAAATGTAAGACCTGAAACAATAAAATTCTGGAAGAAATTGTAGGAAAAATTCTTCTAGGCATTGACCCAAGCAAAGAATTTATGATTAAGACCCCAAAGGCAAATGCAGCAACAACAAAGATAAATAAATGTGACTTAATTAAATTAGAAAAGTTTCTGCACAGCAAAGGAAATAATCAACAGAGTAAATCAGCAACCTACAGAATGGGAGAAGATATTCATAAACTATACTTCTGACAAAGGGCTAACATCCAGAATCTACAAATAACTGAAATAAATCTGCAAGGAAAAAACAAATAACCCCATTAAAAAGTGAGAAAAGGACATGAACAGAGTTTTTCAAAAGAAGATAAACAAATGGCCAACAAACACATGAAAAAATGTTCAACATCACTAATTAGCAGGGAAATGTAAATTAAAACCCTGATGAGATATTACCTTACCCCTATCAGAATGGCCATTATTAAAAAAATCAAAAAATAGTAGATGTTGGCATGGATGTGGTGAGAAAGGAATACTTATACACTGTTGATGGGACTTGAAAACACTATGGAAATTCCTCAAAGAACTAAAAGTAGATCTATCATTCTATCCAGTAATCCCACTACTGGGTATCTATCCAAAGGGAAAGAAGTCATTCTGTCAAAAAGACACCTGTACCTGAATGTTTATCACAGCACAATTCACAATTGTAAAGATGTGGAATCAACCTAAGTGCCCATCAATTGATGATGAGTGGATAAAGAAAATGTGATACACACACACACATATATACACACACACACACACACTCACCATGAAATACTCTTCAGCACTATCAGTACTATTCCATAAAAAGGAATGAAATAATGTCATTTGCAGCAGCTTGGATGGAACTGGAGAACATTATCCTAAGTGAACTCAGCAAATTAAAAAGCAAACACCACATGTTCTCACTCATAAGTGGGAGCTAAGTGACGGGTACACGTAACATTGGACATTGTAGTGTAAAGGACATTGGAAGCTAAGAAGACGGGACAGTGGAGGGTGAGGGATAAAAACTTACCTGTCGGGTACAATGTACACTGTTCTGGTGAGGGGCACACTAAAAGCCCTGACCTCAGCATTATACAATTCATCCATGTAACGAGAACATTTGTACCCCCTAATATTTTGAAATAAAAATTATTTTTTAAAAAATATATATAAGATCACAATTTATACAGCAAAATAGTCTATCCACGTTTTTTTAAAAAGAGGCCCCATCTTTCAATAGTGCCACATTGGGGATTGAATTTCAACATGAGTTTTGGAGAAGACAAATATGCAAACCATAGCAGGTGTTATCTCTCAAATTGAGAGAACTATCCACTGTTCACGATTATGACTGGCATGCAAAAGGTCACATATGGATTGGCAGTAAAACACATTTTAAAATGGACATGGGGTCTGTATAAAGGTAAATTCCTAGTAATTATTATGAAAATCATGCTCCCTACCTAAATATTCCAGGAATAAATGAAACAGTGAACTAATTCATATCTTAATGGATTTAAATAACTCTTCCCAATTGTCTAAAGAAATGGAATAAGGTTTTTGTGCATTGAATAACACACTTTCACACTTACCAACTTGTTTTAATAGCGAGGAGGCAGAACAGGTATTACATACGAAAAAAGGAATTCTTAAAAATTCAGATTCTGCTGCTTACTAGCTAGGTGACATTGGGCAAGTTATTAAACCATTCTGAGGTATATGCATAGGACAGGAAACATTTATCTTGTAGATTTGTTTTTAAAATGAGAGTTTGTGTAAATAAAGTGCCAGGACTATGTCTAGAAAATAGTAAGTCTCAAATATATTACTATTACTATTATTGTTATAAATGGAGTTTCTGAGGTCACACACTAAGTGCAGAGCCATATTTATACTTGTTTTCTTACTCCTAATCTGGAGCTTTTGTTTCATTATGCTACTTTAATGTAACTAAAAGGATAAGTTAGGTGACAAAAGTAGTTGGTTGAGGGGAGAGACCTGAAAGAAACAAGAGAAGGAAGAGGTGATATCTTAACTGAGAATACTAGGCCAATACTAGGTCTGGTTCCTTTTGACTAAAGACTCAAGAAGGAGAAACACTTTCCACCTGATATTTCATTTACATTTGAGCAGAAATGCTTCCAAGTTGATATTGCATTTATATTTATATTTACTTTACATTCATATTTATTTATATATATGATAATTATATATTTATCCAAATGTAATGTCTACTACTTCCTTATGCTATATTATAAACCACAAAATAAGCAATAATGTGTTTATAGAAGTTGATCCCATGTTTTCTTAACCAGTTCATCTCAAAGTGAAGAACATCTAATATCAGAGAGTAGTGAGAGATTCATAGGATAAGCATAGTACATCTTCCCCAAGATATTGATTTTATTCAAAAATAATGCAGTAAGATTGTGTAACTTTTACACTAAAAAAAATGCATATTATGGATTAAAACACAATTTGCATAATATTTTAAGATAAAATATGAGGCTTGGACAAATTTTATGAATAGGTAATAATCCTTGTGGTAATGTTCACTGTCTCTAAGAGATACTTTGGTGGGAAAGCTTGAGAAATACTGTGATTAAAAAAATCCTTCTCTGTTTTTATTCCAGTATTCTCTTTTTATTTTAAAAAGTCAAATTTTTAAAACTTGTAGTCTTTTGTTATAAAAAGTCTCTTTAGTTTTAAGATGGTTATCTTATCCATCCATCCAAATTTAAGGAAAAAGAAAATCTGCTTAGATATCTTTGGGAGCATGAACAGAGGCTCAAAAGATAATAATTACTATCTTCTGTAGGTAATACATACATGTATATTTCCTGATCTATATTTAAATAGTTTGGAGTAAAGCTATATTAGTATAGCTTTTGAATTACAATTGAATTACTATTGAATAGCAATTGAATTACAATTATTCTAATTGAATTACAATTATTAATTAATATATCTTTTAGATGTTTTCTGAGAGACTATCAAAATTTCATCAAAGCAAGAGGAAAAATATTGATTTTTTTCCTTATAGCGATTTTCGTATACCTATAAAACTATACCTATTGTTGCCTTAAAAAGTTCAACATATCCTCCAGGGGGCACTAGGTACAATAGTGAATGCATTTGACGGTATGCAAATGCCAGTGACAGGTGTGGAGAAGTAGCAAGATGGGAGGGCAGTATCCCAATGCCATGATGCTCCTGCTGGAGTCTTTGTCATTGAACAGCATCCTGACAAATGTGGCTTCCTGGGGATGTGAGCCTAGATCAAGCAGTTTGATTGGTATGCTCTTGAATCTTAAAAGCTTTTTTGAATAAGAAACCAACAAGATCTGCAGAACTAGTATACATTCATTTTTCAGGATGCCTAGTTCATTCCACTGTATACAAGGGAATAGATAATTAAACTCATATTTATATGAGCATATACCCTGTGCAATGGAGAATGGGCACAAATCCTATGCAATGTTAAACTGTACTAAGGATAGCTAGGTTGCCTGTCCTAAGAGAAAGTATACGGAGGCATAGTCAAAATTATGTCATTGAAGACCAATGAATATGTATCATTCACTCAGGACCTAGGACACAGTCTAGGTCCTAGGAATCCCCAATGGGTATGTAAATTCACTCAGGCTGATTGTAGGGTCAATTATAAACCTCCAAAGCAGCCTAAGGAGTGCTGTATATTCTGAAATATTTGGTTCTAATCCAACATACACCTAATGATTTAGTCCTTCACTATTTTTAACCATAGATATGTGCCATATCTATGTGTCTTTTGCCTTGTTGTAAAGAAAAATCTCTATCTCTAAATATATATATATATATATATATATATTTTTGAGACAGAGTCCAGGCTAGAGTGCCGTGGCGTTAGCCTAGCTCACAGCAACCTCAAACTTCTGGGCTCAGGCGCTCCTCCTACCTCAGCCTCCCGAGTAGCTGGGACTACAGGCATGTGCCACCATGCCCGGCTAATTTTTTCTATATATTTTTAATTGGCCTATTAATTTCTTTCTATTTATAGTAGAGATGGGGTCTCGCTCTTGTTTAGGCTGGTTTCGAACTCCTGACCTTGAGCGATCCACCCGCCTCAGTCTCCCGAAGTGCTAGGATTACAGGCGTGAGCCACCGTGCCCGGCCTTATCTCTAAATATATTTATAATCACTTTAAATAGCTAATGTCTAATCTTAGTTGTTGTATACTCACTGCTTATTCAACATCACAAAAGTGAAATTCATTATGTTTTATATTTGATGTGAAACCTGGTCCTCTTTGGTTTTTTTTTTTTTTTTTTTTTTTTGAGACACCATATTGCTCTTATCACCCAGGCTAGAGAACAATGGCATGATCATAACTCACTGCTGCAGCCTTCAACTCCCAGGCTCAAACAATCCTCCTGGCTCAGTCTCCCGAGTAGCTGTGACTACATGTGCACGCCACCTCATCCAGCTAATTTTTCAATTTTTTGTAGAGACAGGTTCTCACTATGTTGCCTATAGCTGGTCTCAAACTCCTGGCCTCAAGCAATCCTCCTGCCTCAGCCTCCCAAAATGCTGGGATTACAGGTGTGAGCCACTGAGTCCAGCCCTTTTTCTGTATTTTTAATCTCCACTCTTGGAGTCACTGTCTATTCAATTGCTCAAGATGGCAGTATATTCTCGTAAGACACCTCTTTCCAGTTTGACTTGCACATCTCGATTACGGAAATATATCAGTTTTACCTCCCACATATCCATTCAGGGTGACAATCCCATACTTAATGTCCCTGCTTCTAGCTCACTTCATTTTCATTACCGCTCTATGTTGCTGCCAGGGTGATTCTTTCTAAGTAGCTGGACTACTACTAGAGCACACAGGGTGCCTCAGAGTCTGGCTCTGGCTGCCTTCAGATCCTCGTCTCCTCTTCCCACCCTCCAGCCTCCCATATCATGTGTCCACAATGGACTGCTTATTTTTATATAATTCAAAAACATTTACATATAATAAAGTATACCCACTCTTTCTGGTATATATTTCTATAAATTTTGACAAATGTATATAGTTATTTATCACAACAGTAATCAAGATATGGAAAAGTTGCATCATCCTCAAAAATGACCTCATGCTGTCCCTTTGCAGTCAACCCTTATCTCTATCCCCAACCTCTGGTGAATTCTGATCTGATTTTGGTACCTATAGCTTTGTCATTGACAGGATGGCATGTAAATGGACTTTCACTGTATATAGCCCTTTGAAGTATTTCACTAAGCATGAAGGACTTAAGATTCATTCATGCAGTAGTTCTGAGCCATTTATATTTACCCTAAGCAAGACAGTCACTCTCTCTCACCTCTCATGTTCTCATGTCTTTGAGCTTTCTTTGTTTCCAGAATGTTTTTTTAGACTGTTGAGCATCTACTAATTTTAAAAATTCAACACATCTTTAATTCCTTTGTCAATACAACATGACTATTCCAGGCAGCCTTAGGCATATCTTTTCTATATGACTACATGGCATTGCAATGATTTTTGTATTCAGGAATGGGGAGACCATAACCTGTGGGCTATGTCCACAGACCAAATCTGCTCCCTCCACTGCCCTACCCGCCAGCTTTATGTGGCAGAGACAGTATGTGGCCTACAAAGCCTAAAATATTCACCATGTAAGTGCTATACAGAGAAAGTTTGCCATCTCTTACTCTACCTGACTCTGAAATCTTTGCATGTCCAGTATCCAGTTATAACAGTTAAGGTTCAGTTAGGAAAAGAGAAACGAAGTTAGATATTTCAACACAGGAGGTTTTAAAATAATGACATGATTATTAAAATGTTATAAGAGTGGGAGAAACATACAGGAAAGGTTGTATTCACCAGAGCCCTGGAGCTCACACTCCTATTGTCCTTGTAAGAGCTGGAAGGCTATACTTCTGCTTTAAGGCTGCAAGAAACAAAATAGAATGGCTCCTATCTTCTTCCTGCCTTCTAATCTCCTGTGAGTGCCTCCAAATGATAGAATCTAACCAGTTGGCAGTGGGGTCTGAGAAATGTCATTTCCAAGTTGCTAGTCCCAGTAGTTCTAGGGAGAATATAGAAGCGTGAGTGTGTAGGAGCTGAGTATCAATGGACATATGGCACATTGGCATACTATGGCACATAGTAGGTGCTTAGTAAAGGTTATTGGATTAAATTAAATGATCATTCTGGGTATGCTAGGCACTTCACAGAATGCCTAGATTAATAAAACCATTTCTTGCCTTCAGCTAGTTTACAGTCTAGTGAAAGACACTGAAGTGTAAACAACTGACTATGCCTTGAGGCATAATGGAATAGCTGTTGAATCTCTATTACATGGAAAGTGCTAAATGAGTGCTGAAGAAAGAATACATTTGGCTTGGGAATGGCTTTGTGGAGGAAATGTAGTGTACTTCAGGCATTCTGAAACTGTGAGAAGACTGGAGGAAGATTTGCTTGAGAGGAAAAGGCAGGAGCCTTGGCACCAAGATATGAAAGCAAATGGCGTTTTGAGGAATTAATACAGTGTAGCTATAACTTTGTGAACTTTTTAATGTCAAATTACGTAGGTTATTAAAAACAGGATAAGTTCTATGGATCAGGCACAAAGTTATGCCTGTAATCCTAGCATTTTGGGAGGCTGAGGCAGGAGGATCGCTTGAGGTCAGGAGTTTTGATACCGGCCTGGGAAACATAGCAAGACCCTGTCTCTACAAAAAATTTTTAAAAATTAGCTGAGTTTGAGGGCAACATGCCTGTAGTCCCAGCTACTTGGAAGGCTGAGGTAAGTCAGGAGTTCCAGGTTACAGTGAGCTGTGATCAGGCCATTGTACCTCCAGCCTGGGTGACAAGAGAGACTGTGTCCAAAAAAAAAAATAAAAATCTCCAAAATGAAAAATAGGATAAATTTTATTATTCCGTAAACACATTAACTTACTTAACAAATTATTTCTTTATATTTATATTTCATTATTTTATTTGTATAAATATATGGGGTACAAGTGCAATTTTGTTACATGCATAGATTGTGTGGTGGTCAAGTCAGGGCTTCTAGAGTATCCATGACTCATAAAAACATACATTGTACTCATTAAGTAATTTCTCATCATCTGCCCCCTCCCATTCACTTACCCTTCCAAGTCTTAAAGAGTCTTCAGTGTCTATCATTCCACTGTCTACGTCCATGTGTACACATTGTTTACTTTCCACTTAGGAGTGAGAACATGTAATGTTTGTTTTTCTGTGTCTGACTTGTTTCATTTAAGACAATGTCCTCCAGTTCCATCTATGTTGCTATGTCTTTTGCAGACATGATTTCATTCTTTTTTATGACTGAATAGTATTCCATTGTTACCACATTTTCTTTATCTAGTAATCTGTTGATAGACATTCAGGTTGATTCCTTATCTTTGCTATTGTGATTAGTGCTGCAATAAACATACAAGTGCAGTTATTTTTTTTTTTTTTTTTTTTTGCCAGATTGATTTCTTTTCCTCTGGGTAGATATCCAGTAGTGAGATTGCTGGATTGAATGGTAGTTCTATTTATAGTTCTTTGAGAAATCTCCATACTGTTTTCCATAGAGGTTCTATTAATTTACATTCCCACAAACAGTATGTAAGAGTTCTCTTCTCTGCATCCTCGCCAACATCTGTTATTTCAATTATTTTATAAACTTCAACCTAATTCAGGTCCTAAATTCCATGATTAGAATTTGAGAGCAGCTTTATTATTGCATGTATTAAAATATAAGCACTTAAACTGGCACTTGGAAAGATTATGTACTTTAACATTGACTTTATATCCAACACCATTTGTTAAAAGAGTAATATTTCTTGCCCCCTAACCCTTGCCCTCACCCCACATGCCACATTATGTTCCAAATCCAAGCCTGGAGCATGCATGCACAATGCCCTACTCTTAATAGAGTCAGTGGGAATCACGTGGTAGCTGTGTACTAGACTTGACTGGAGGTTTCAACTAATTTCTCTATCAAATTTCACATGCTGTATATGCCAAACACATTTTGCATAGATGGAGGAGTACAAGTATACATGGGCTCTTAGCAGGCTCTTAGTTGCCATTTAAGCAGGAGAAATCATTGGAATGAAGATTTTTAAATGACATCTTTATTTTTAAATTAAGTGATGTACATAAGTCTGCCACAATTAGCACCCAAAATTCAGTGTGACCTTTATGGCAGCTGGTGATACTCTAATATTTCTGAGTAGTACATAAAAGGTGAAAGGGCGTATCTCCTTTCAATGCGCATATGTAAGTGCAATAAGTATTAATAGGAGTACATACTTGTGGGTAATCCTGGAATGTATATCTATATTTATAATTAGGAACAGTTATGTGAATTTGATATAAATATCTGTCATCAGTGGCATTTCATTATCAATTTCCCTTGCACATTTTGCAAGAACTACTATGTATATGGTAGCTTGCTATTCTTGGGTTTTATAATGAAATGATAATGAAAGGATGTTTAGAATTTTTTTAAATTCCTTCATAAGAATATTTGTTCAGAATCCATAAATTTATATGCTAGGGTGCTTTTTTATTTGTTTTACTTTGCAAAGTCAGACAAGACATTGTAAAATTTCAAAATGTAATTTTGTGTATGAAACTCACTTCTTAACTAACTTTTTTTTATAATCCTGGAAGAAACCTCAAGAGGAAAGTGTGGATATTATATTATATTCTGCTGCTCTCTGCAAAGATTTCCCAGATTTCCTGGCATTCCTTATTTTTCCTTTATTTGCTTAGCTTTTTGATAATCCTCTTTCCATGCCATATGCTTCAGGTATGAGGTATATACAAAAACTAGTGAGGAGAAGTAAAATGAACATGAAAGGATGTTTGTGTGGAGAATTTTAATGGGTTTTACTTTCTCCTTTATATTTTTCTGTGTAGTTTGAGGGTTATAAGCATTAGAAAAATGAATAAATACTTATATTTATTACAAAGAAAGCTAGCATTAATGTTCTCGGAATTTTAAGAACTAGCTAGTAGGATTCTTAATGTACAAACTTGAAAGATAAGCCTAGTCTTCCCATGATTAGGTTAATTTTCAGATGCATTGGTTTGACTTGTTCAGAATGTTGTTCTTCCTAAATATTTATGAATCAAGTCACTGGTTTTAAGGAAAACTTTGGCATTTTATATGTCAGATAGAATGAACCTCTTTTTTCACTAGATTGTCACTATGAAGGCAGGAACCATACGAGTTTTCTTCTCAGTCACATTCCCTGTGCTTTTTTTTTTATCTTCAGTAGCTTTTGTTGAATTGTTTAAAATATAAGGCATACTTACAAAATAGTTTAAGAAATGCTCTAACAGAAAAGTTGGCAAAGTACACAAAGTACATTATTATGTAAATATAGTGTAATCCAATATTGCACAAAGAAAGAAGCACAAATGGCCAATGATCTTGAAAAGCATTTTAGCTCTTTAAGAATCAAATCATGCAGATGGAAACAATGGATTTATCTTTTTCCCCTCCAAAGACTCAAAATACTTGCTTATTCTCAGGATTGGCAAGGGAATAGGGAAAAATGAATACTTCTAGAAAATTATTTCAATTCATTCTAGAAGGCAATTTGAAAATAGGTATCAAATGTAAACGATATGGAGCTTCTGACACCACAATTGTATATCTAAGTATTTATCTTAAGGAGATAATCAAGTGTGGTAAGATGTATGTGTATAGATATTTATGGCAGCATTGATTATACCACAGAAGAATTGGGACTCTAAATATCCACTGATAGGAGATTTATAAAACTATGGGCCCTTTATATAATGGAATCCCATGCAGCCATTAAAATAAGGCAGATCTATAGTTATTGATCTGTTTAAATATTAATGATATATTGAGTGAAAAAAACAGGTTAAAAACACAGCAGGTGTAGAGTGATTCTGTATATCAGAGGATGACAAACCTTTGCTGTAAACAGTTAAGTGGTAAATATTTTAAGTTTTGTGAGTCATCCAATCTCTGTCATACTACTCAGCTCTCTTGTTGTAGTGCAAAAGTAGCCAGGGACAATACGTCAACAAGTAAACATGGCTATGTTCCGATAAAACTTTATTTACAGAAACAGGCAGCCAGCTAAGTTTTCTGACCTATTCTATATACATAGAAATATGTGTGTGTGTGTATATGCATAGAGAATATACATTCTAGAAGAATGTTCACCCAGATGTTAACAGTAGATGGCTCTGCGTGGGAGATTCTAGATTTGTGTTACTTTATATTTTTCATTATTTTATTTTTATAAGCACTAGAAAAGTCACAAAAATTATTATTTCATAAAAAGATAGAGTCTGTTTACCCATCAGAAAAACCGGTTCACAGCATAACATGCCTGAGAGTTCTAAGGTCTTCCATGTTACATATGCATATATCAAATAAAGTAATATTTAAATATAGTTCACCATTTTATCTGCTGCAGAATCACCTCATGCCTGTGTTATTGTACTTGTTTCTTTAGTAATCTCCTTACCCCTGGTTTTTTATAGCTCTTCCCCATTCTTTTCCATACATAATTGCCAGGTTTACCTAAGAATATTTTTTAAAAATCTAGTATTCTATTATCTACATCTTCAAGAATCTATCAGAAGTAACCCAATTTTGTAATAAAAATAAATGTACATATGCACATACATGCTACTTGCTTGGCTCTCCTATTTATGTTATTGCTGGCTTTCTGGTTTTTCTTCCTATCCCCTTAATAAAGGTGCCCACCAAGGTTCTGTCTTTGTTCCCTTTTTTCCCGATGTTGTCTCCCTTGACATGCTCAAAAGTTTATGTGCCACCTCATGGGAGGACTCATCGGGACATTCATGAAAGTAGGTCAGAGGTAGCCAATTCTGTTTTGGGATTTTATTCAAACCCACACGCATTTACAATAACTAGTTACTCATAACTACTTTCAGTTCCTCATGAAGGTTTTAGCTTTCTGTCAAACTCCTCCTATAGATAAGCCAAATTTGGATTACCACTATATGTAATTTTGTGAAACTAGCTTTCCAATATCAACCTTGCAGAGGCAGTTTGATGCCTTCTCGATATGTATTTGAAGACAGAGAAGAGTAAAAGCAGAGAAATAAGCTAATCTTCTCTGACTTTGTCTAGGTAACGTATAATAGTAGCCCTGACTAGCTAGATTGCAGTGGACATGAAAAGAAGTAGATGTATTGTAGGATTTTAAGAAAACGAATTAATGAGATTTAGTGATGAACTGCAATAGATTTGGAGAGGTGGAGAGGGTCCATTAAAGATAACTCACACTTTTCTGGCTTTTGCAAATAGTGTATAATGGCTACCCTTTACCCATGAAATAGAAGGCTGTCATCATCTGCTGAGAAACAGAAGTGAAGGGCCAGAAATTGAGGATATACCAGCCAGGGGGTGGGGGAAAGGGTATTTCAGGTAGAAGGAGCAACATTAGCAAAAGCTTGAAAGTGTGGAAATAATCAGTGTTTTCTAGAAATTTTGAATACTCTAGTGGAATTAGCATACAGTAATGTGATGGAAAAGCAAGCTAAAGTCTGATTATGAAAGGTGTTCAATCCCTTGCTAATTAGTTTAAGATATCTTTATAATTCAACTGTTCTCAGACATTTAGATTCATATACTGCTAACATTTTATATCTAATTTATGGGCCAATATAGAATTGCCTGCTTTTATTTTATAAAGTATTAAAGCAATAACAAAAACCACTATTTTACTTCAAATCTCAGCGATCTCTTGAAAGATTTTACTTTTCATTTGACAATGGTGGCAAAATAAATCCTAGAATCAATATAGAAATTAGTATAATTATCATAGAACTTTATTTTTTAATTAATGAAGAATTGCTGGAAATTAATAAACACAAAACTTCTGTTTGAAAAGAGCAAGTCACAGGCTAGTTACTTAACTTCAACACCTTAGAAAAACAGCCACAAATCACCAGTCAAGTGGAGAGCTTGAGCAATGGAGATAGGAGTCACAGCATTGCTGAGCCTTACCGTATGATAACATGCTTAAAAGGGCTTGGCAAATGACTGACTTCCACTGTCGTGGAAGGAATAATTGCTTCTACTTAGTAACTAGGACAAATGCTGGATAAGTTTATTTTTTTATTTTTTTTATTTTCTGAAGATATGCTAGGAAGGGATTGAAGTTCATATTGGTAGTTTTAGAATTGCGAAATTTGTCATTCTGAATGCCCATTTCGAAAGATTGATCTTCAGTGTTTACCATTGTTGAGAAGTTTTCTTAGTATCTTATTGATATGTGTTTTAAAATATCCATCAATCCTACCCTTGTGGGAGATTATATATAAGATTGAAAATAATGGCGTGCATTATCCAAATATTCTCTTACTCTTTTGCATCATTATTTTTCCTTTATGTTCCATTGTTTATAGTTTTCTGTTAAGGAGATCTTGAAAAATGAACACTAGATATTTTCTCATTTACAGGAACTGTAAATTTACAGGCATTTCAGGAATTGTACAAGAATTGACATAACTCTAAATTATGAAGAAAGCTGAAGAACATATAAATCATGCCAAAAATACTTAGGATTGGGAAGACTGGATGCCTCAGGGAATTGGTAATTTGATCCAAAGCCTGTCACCTGTTAAAATTTATCCTGGGTCAGTAGTGACTGAAAATCATTACGACCTGACAGGTGTTCAGGATCGTGTGTAAACTGAAGTGGTGGACTCAGTATAGTTCCTATCTGACACGTGTGGTGCATTACTGAAACCACTGCAACATTAATTGATAACTATGCTGGCAATCTTGATTGAGGTGCCAAGGACTAACTGGCCTGAACTCTTTTCACCCCTACTAATGTGCCTTTTAAAATAGGTTCAAGTGTGCTTGTGTAGCAGAAAAGTGTGTTTGGGCTGTTCTGTTGCTAGATTACTTTACTCCTAAAATTGACCATCTGTATTTCTCGCGGTGGCATCTCTGAGATTTTTTTCCTGGTGAAATGTTTTGTCTATCATTTGAATCATCAAATAATATAAAGCATTAAGTTGCTGATATTTACTCGCAGGGATAAGTAGAGCCATTCGCCTATATTCTCTTCTTGAAATTTAATTTAGAAGTATTAATCGGCTCTTAAATGTATAATACATCACCCATAATTAAATATTACTGAAAGAATTATTTTTCAATGTAGTTAATATTTTTCATTCAAATATTGTTGCTTTGTATACTGAAGAGTCAGAAATGAAAGAAGTCCACTCAACTCTCCCTAGTTGGTAGTGGATGAGGAAAAAGAGAAGGAAAAGGATTGATGCTCACTGATATTGTACGGTGAGGAGAAAACTACCTTTTCTTCACTAAAGGAACGATGGCATGCAGGTCTATGTACGTGAATTTATCCCCAACCATGTCAGCAACAAGATTTTAGCAAGCTGGGGAAAAAAGCAGACTTTCGATAATAATATAATAATTTTGTTAATTGCATACACTCTAGCTTCTGCTCTCTAGCAAGAACATGATTGTGCTGCTTACAGAATAACTTAGTAGTGCTCCTTGGTTACTAGTTACTTAGATTTTTTGATTAACAAATTACTCTCCTTTGCTAGACAAATCTTTCCAGAATGCTAAGGGAAAGCTAAAAAGAGCAAATTTTAAATGTGTCTGCTTGTAGGCAAAAATAATGATGACATGAAGTTTAAATTAGTTTCCCAATAGAGGCAATAAATATATGTCCACAGTTTTGCCTCATGGTTAACAACATGCCTTTGCAGAATAGCTGACTAGAGTTATGGACATAATTGTGACCATGGGAAAAATCCTGTTTATCTATTTGTAGAATAAATTCATGAATTCATTAGCAGTATGCATTTATGAACTGAGCAGTTCATAGCCACACCAGTAACAGATTGGGCTACTTATAAATGAATTATTCAGTTTTGCTTTGCGGCTTTTGTATAATTATTCTAGACATTCCCCAAACACACATTGTACTCTGCTTTCATATCTTTGGTCATGCTGTCTTATCGTCCTGGAATCTGCTCTCTTTCTTTTTCCCTTCCTCCCTGTCCTCCCATGCACACCTCTCTTCTGGCCAAGTAAACTACTAACACATCTTTCTAGGTTTCAAGTATCTGTAGATTCTTTTCTAGTCCTCTCACCCTCTCTCCTCACCCATATCCACTCTCCACTCTAGTCAGTATTAATTTTTCTTTCCATACACTCAGCAGTTGTGTTGTGGCTGGTTGTACATGTATTTGTGGAATACTCAAAAGAGAGATTATGGTGTATTTAGCATGCAGTAGACACTTAGAGATGTTGATTGAGAGAATGATTGAATAAATACAGCTTAATTCTTTTCATTTTTGTTATGTTTAAATAAACATTTTGTCACATGCTTAGATAAGTTCTAAAAGGCCTAGAGAAATATCTACAGAGATCCATTTAAATATTTTGCTTTTAATGAACTCAACCTTTAAAATCCTTACCATAATTTTATCAACTGTGGCTTTTAAGGTAGTTTTTTTTTTTTTTCGACAGAGTCTCACTCTGTTGCTCGGGCTAGAGTGCCATGGCATCAGCCTAGCTCACAGCAACCTCAAACTCCTGGGCTCAAGCGATCCTCCTGCCTCAGCCTCCCAAGTAGCTGGGACTACAGGCATGCACCACCATGCCTGGTTAATTTATATATATATATATATATATATATATATGTTTTAGTTGTCCAGCTAATTTCTTTTTATTTTTTTTAGTAAAGACAGGATCTCGCTCTTGCTCAGGCTGGTCTCGAACTCCTGAGCTCAAATGATCCTCCGGCCTGGGCCTCCCAGAGTGCTAGGATTACAGGCGTGAGCCACCATGCCCAGCCTAAGGTAGTTTTAATGATTGTTAATTTGTGTATATATGTTGAAAAAAACAGCTAATTGGCATTTTGGAGGATCAATTGTGTGGAAGTTCCACAAGTTTTATACTGTGCTCTAGGGAAGAGTAGGGCAGGATGGTTGAAGGGCTGTAAATGGCATAAACCTAGCAGTCTACAGCGCAAAAAAATTTTAACTGTTAACTATGGAAAAGTTTAAACATATTCAGAAGTAGAATCACTTGGTGAATCCTCGTTGGCCCATCATCTGCCCATCCACCTGTAATCATTATCAACCCATTATCTTTTTTCATCTATTCCTGAACTCATTGTCCCTGCCCCAATTTATTTTTTTAAACAGAGGTTTATTGAGGTCTCATTTATATAAAATATAATGTGTTCCTTTTTAATTGTAAAATATGAAGAATTGGGACAAACATATATAGTTGTACATGTGTTCAAGATTGTGTTCAAGATATAGAATATTTCCATTACTACAAACATTTCCTTTGTACCACTTTGAAGTCAATGTCTTTTCCCTCCCCCACCTTCTGACAGCCACCAATTTGTTTCTGTTCCTAGAGTTTTGCCTTTTTCCCAAATGTCATACAAGTGGGTTCAAACAGTATGTGGCCTTTTCTGCCTGGCTTCTTCCACTTAAAATAGAGCTTTTGATATTCATTCTTCATGTTGCATATATCAATAACTTATTCTTTTTAGTTGTTCAGTTGTATGCCAGGTGGCGGACATTTAGATTGTTTCCTATTTGCGGTTATTATGAGTGAAACAACTCTGCACATTGATAAACAGATTTTAGTGTGGGTATGTGTATTTATTTCTCTTGGGTAAATACCTAGGCATGGGATCACATGATAAGTATGTTTATTTTTATAATAAATGTCCAAACTGTTTTCCAAAGTAGCATCCTATGTCAGTGGAAACTTCAGTGCATTTCAGTGCAAAATTTTACCCTGAGAAAAACTATCCAAATTTTTTAGTTTTAAATTTGTGTAAAATTAGCTTTAAATTACTAATAAATATTTGATCTAAAGTGCTTGGTTATTTTTATTACTCAAAGAAATAAGACTCACTTAGGCAACTGTCAGGACTTCTTGCTGCTTATTGCTGGCAAGATCCTGGATAGCATTCCCTCGGACAGGCTGCAGTACAGCCACCAACCACGTGCCCCCCCAAATCACAATGTGGCTGTGGCCATAGCACAGTGTAGCTGATTTGATCTTTGCAGCATGTTTGAATTTAGGAAAATCAGAGCTTTAATCAGGCTGTATCTTACAAGACTGCAGATCACAGCAGATTTATTTTTCTGGTTAAATGAAGCTGCCACTGAAGAAATGAGCCTTATATGCAGGGTTAAAAATAGATTTTTTTAAATTAAAAAAGTATCATTGCCAATAAGCATTTTGGAAAGAAAGTATAAACAATGGCATCCTAGTATATTATCCTTTAACCCAGTGAAATAATTTGATTGAGTCAAGAGTTCCAAATTTTTGGCAGTGTTTTTGTGAGTCATCAGAGTTTTGAAAGGTCCTTTATTTAAGTCCATGACATATTTTCAATTTTATTAGAAAATAAAAGGTGCTTTCCTTAGTTCTTGCTTTGGTGTGGTATAGAATAGATTCCCATGTATTATTATCATCAACATTTCACTTTCAACTACCATTTACTGGGTGTCATAATGAGGCCCTATACTAGATCCCTATCTAGTGTACCCCTTCGGCATAACAGATTAAAACTGCTGAACAACCTCCTAAAAGACCAAGTACACAGCCTGCTTTAGCAAGGTGCAAGCACTGTCTGATCTGTTATATAAATAGACAGGAATCACTCCATGCTAATAACCACATTTTGGCAATTTATAAAATAAGCCATTTATATATTAAAACTGTCTTTGAAATTTATAGCACGTCACAATTAATAAACCAAGAAATTCTGAGGTCTCATTTTATTTTCAGAGAAGGCCAAATAGCTGCTTGATAACAATGCTGTTGAAGATTCCCTGAACTGGAAGAAAGTTCCAGTGAGACCTGCAATGGCTCAGCCCCCAGGGACCAGACATCCTTGAAGTCTACCCACTGGGTAATAGGCTTAGTTTCTTTTGGATTTTTAAGACTTGATCTGATTCTTTGCCATAACTACCCAGGCTAGAAGATGGACATGGTCCACACTAATATTTATTTGGACCAAATGCCGTAGTCATTCAGAACCTGTCTAGGATACCCAAGAATTTACACAGCCTAAATCTGCATCATAGTGTTATTATAAATTTTAGATTAGAAATCCGAGTCAACCTGAGGCCAGGGCCAGGAACTTATGAAGAAAATGCTGTGCAGACCTTGGAAGGGCCTGTCCTTTTGCTTGGACTCCGAATTTTCAAAGCATTGAGACTTTGAGAGGGGGAATACAGAGACAACTGAGGTCCTAAATACAGTGGTCAGGGACATGTTTAGAAAATAGACTCCATAGCCAAGGTAAGAGTACCTGTGGCTAACCTAAAACCAATCTAAGCCTCTGTTTTATTTGTCAGATAAAAAAATTCCAGTAAATGTTCAAAGGACATTTTCATTTATTTGCATATAAAAAAGCAACGTAAAAACTTAAATAAACAAAGGTATACAGTTTCATATATTGAAATAATTGTTGGAATTACCTTTTCATTTGTATTCTTAAAATAATTTCAAGTTAAATATAGTCTGAATGAGAGTTAGCCAGTTCATTCATTTAAAAAAAAAATTTAAGAAATATTATATTGCTTTTCTTATCTGTATTTTCATTAGCATTCAGTCAACTGAAATAAATGTATTAATTAATTATTATTTTAAAAAAAAGTACCTGTGGCTAGAACTAAGGAAGTTAAGAACTGTTTAAAAGGACTAAGGAGGCGGGGCACGGTGGCTCATACCTGTAACCCTAGCACTCTGGGAGGGCGAGGCGGGTGGATGGTTCAAGGTCAGGAGTTCGAAACCAGCCTGAGCAAAAGCGAGACCCTGTCTCTACTAAAAATAGAAACAAATTAATTGGCCAACTAAAGATATATAGAAAAAATTAGCCGGGCATGGTGGCACGTGCCTGTAGTCCCAGCTACTCAGGAAGCTGAGGCAGAAGGATCACTTGAACCCAGGAGTTTGAGGTTGCTGTGAGCTAGATTGACGCCACGGCACTCTAGCCTGGGCAATAGAGTGAGACTCTGTCTTGGCAAAAAATTAAAAAAATAAAAGGACTAAGGAAACCATTGTGGAGCCATGTTGACTTTGCCAGAGATAAGGCTCAGCTGATATCCACGTTGTTTTTGAGCCAGGGTCAAGCCCTGAGACAGAGATAATCTTTCTTCCTTGGGATCTATGGTGTGATCCCACATCTACTGGAGTTCAATTATAATAATCACAAACAGATACTGAAGAGATGTAACTTATTTATTTTCTTAAATTATCTCATCTTGCTTTTAAAACTCTACTCCCTCTAAAGATAGAAAATGCTTGAGCTTGCTAAGTTACCTGTATTTACAATTAAAAATTTAGAGTTTTTTTAGACAAGTACTATACGATTCCACTTATATGAGGTATCTAAATTAGTCAAATTCATAGAAACAGAAAGTAGAATGGTATTTGCCAGGAGCTACAGGTGGAGTTGAGGGTATAGAATTGGGAGCTGTTGTTTAATGGATATACAGTTTCAGTTTTATAAGATGAAAAAGTTCTAGAGGTCTGTTCCATAACAGTGTGAATATAGTTAACATTACTGAAATGTACACTTAAAATGGTTAAGATGATAAATTTTATGTTATGTGTTTTTACTGCAATTAAAAATAAATGACTGGTTTTAGGTTTTTTGGAATATTACTATCTTATAGCATTTCTCACTTTAAAAAAGTTATCCCTCCACCCCCATTCTGCTTTTCTAGATGCATCTGGAGCAGAGAGGCTCACCTAGCTTTGCAGAAGGGTTATCTGGCTCTCACAGGCTATTTATCAAGATGGTTTATTTTGATTGGTCTCAGGGCATTATCCTCTCCTCTTGATGCATTTACTTTAATGTAGCTGGGATCCCTGATGACTGAGTGTCTTGTAATGGTAGCCACTGATATATTTCTGGTTTCACTTTATTTTTGGAACCATTGCACTGGTACTGGCTGTTGATGACCATGCTGTTGTCTCCAGTTATGAGGTCTCTGTGCTCTGTCATCCACATCTAACCCTGGTAAGTCAATCCATCAGCCCATTCAATAAGCTGTACTCTTTTGGATACATGGTGGCTCTTAGATGCTTTCTCAGAAACCATCTGGAGAGTCAGGATCCAGTGTGGATTCCCTTAGTCTCAGCAGCCTCTCAGTCATTTCTACTCAACCACGCTGGCACCATATTAGATATAGGACCATGTTAAAAAGAAGACTTATCTTAGAGCTTCCTGACTCTCTCTACTACACAGGAATCAGGGTACCAGCCCCAATATTCTTTGATTCTTAGATTTGTTTGGATTTTTCTACTCTACCTACCTCTCTCAGCAAAGTTTGACCCCTGAAAAGAGAGCACAGACACTTGCATGTCATCTCTCACTTTCTCACTCCTTTTCTCTCTTTTTATCCAACTCAGGAAAAAAATCATATCATATTTCAATATCCTAGATAGTGCTTTTTCTCATTTTCCAGGGGCAATAAACTTCAGCCCTATGCTTTACTCTCAATGACCAAAAGTCTACCAGGGGAGGGGGGAACAATTTCCAAGAAAGAAAAAATTGGATTGCAAGTGTTTTTAAAATATCCTCCACTTCACTCGGGATTCTTTGTAGATTTCTCCCTCTTCCTAATTCTCCATGTCCTATTCATTCTATCGTTTACATTCTTCTGATTACGTTCTTTTACCATGGTTGCTACTGCCTCGATAGTGAATAAGAGTGAATTTCTGGAGTCAAATTACCTATATTTAATACTTGGTTCTGCTACTCATTAGCTATATGAACTGAATGAAGTTACTTAGTTTTCTGTGCTTCAAGTTCTTCATCTATAAATACAGATAATAATAGTCCTACCTTTGCAAGTGAGATAATCATATAAAACACTTGGAACAAATCTGGAATATAGCAAGTGCTTAATTAATGTTAGCTGTTAATATTCAGACCCTTACCACTTTTCCCCCAGACTAGTAATTTCTAATTGAATTCATTGTCCCCATTCCAATCCCAAAGTGTTCACTTCTGGTCACCCTTGCTAATAACACTAGATAGTAACAAAATTTATGCCTTTGTATATAAAAGGATGACATAAAATTTTAATTCACATTTTTATCATTAGTGAGAATTAACAATATGCTTTATTAATAGATTATATTTTTCCTGGGGGTACTTGTCAGATGAGAATCAGAAAAAAAAGTAGCAAATATTTAACTTTGAAGTTCAAGAGTCTAGGCTCTTGAGAATTTGAGAATTAAATATAGTCAGCCAGAACATAAAGATCTCATGAGCTGATGGGGGAAGAGACTTCAGACATTGGTCTTTTTTGGTGCCCTATTTTATAGGCTGAGCTGGATGTGAGAAGTAGAGACATATTATGTCCCTGCTTTAAGTTCAGACATTTGAGAATAGGAGGCATACTGTGCATCATTCTCTAAGTGAGGTCCAGAGAGATGATAAGCCTTGTTAGAGTAGTTCCCAATGATGTTGCGTCTATAAAGTAGAAATGGTGATACAACACAAGAGGGCTTCAAGTAAAAGTTTCATAAAAATTGAAAAGTTACAGGCCGGGCGCGGTGGCTCACGCCTGTAATCCTAGCACTCTGGGAGGCTGAGGCGGGTGGATTGCTCAAGGTCAGGAGTTCGAGGCCAGCCTGAGCGAGAGCGAGACCCCGTCTCTACTAATAATAGAAAGAAATTAATTGGCCAACTAAATATATATAGAAAAAATTAGCTGGGCATGGTGGCGCATGCTTGTAGTCCCAGCTACTTG
>CAUYRT010076421.1:0-29959 GCA_963574885.1 Lepilemur ruficaudatus
CCTATAATCCTAGCACTCTGGGAGGCCGAGACAGGAGGATCGCTCAAGGTCAGGAGTTCGAAACCAGCCTGAGCAAGAGTGAGACTCCGTCTCTACCAAAAATAGAAAGAAATTAATTGGGCCAACTAAAAATATATATAGAAAAAAATTAGCCAAGCATCGCGGCGCATGCCTGTAGTCCCAGCCACCCAGGAGGCTGAGACAGAAGGATTGCTTGAGCCTAGGAGTTTGAGGTTGCTGTGAGCTAGGCTAACGCCATGGCACTCTAGCCCGGGCAACACAGTGAGACTCTCTGTCTCAAAACAAACAAACAAAAAGATAACATGAGGAATTATAAGAGACACCATTAGTGGAAAGTATAAGGGATTTGGAGTTACAGAACCTAGATTGTCTCTCAGCTTTACCACTTCAAAGTCCTACGACCTAGAGTGGGCAGTGGGCCCCAGTTTCCACCCTCAGTAAAAAGGTGGAGATGGTAGCTATTTTACAGACTTACTGTACAGATTAAATGTTTTTATAATTACTAATAATTTTTAAATGAGTTTTCTAGGACAAGGATAATGTATGAACATCACTAACAAAGAGATGACATTAGATAAGGACGTGGAACATTCACTGTCTCCAAGTTCTTCAGTATCTGCTCACCTGCTTTTGCTCCTCTCCAAGACTATCCCACATGGAGGCCACAATTTTTGAAACCTCTCCAAAAGTGGCATTCGGATTCTGTCCCTTGATTGCAGCCTGTGTATCGCGGAAGAATAAAGCATATGCTGAAACTGGTTTCTGAGGTTCATTCGGATCTTTCTTTTTTCTCTTCTTTGGGGCTTTCTGCTTTTTCCCTGCTTCTACCACCACTGTCTTCTGGCTGGGAAGTTGCTGTAGGTGAGAAAAGAAAGGGAATTACAAGATGGAAGAAGGGAAGTACTGTGACTAGAGAACTGCAAAAAGAGGACTTTTATATGGGAGGAAACCAGCCACATGTATAGAATTTTCAGAAATACTAAAAATAGTGGCAATAGGATTAAAAGACATTTTGTAAAGTATGTGAGGACCAATAAGAATGGGGATTGGGAGGAGCATTATAAACTGGAAATTGGGAGGTAGAAACCCATACCCAGAAAAGAGCAGAGGAGATTGCAGGGCAAGAGTAAAGAATACTGATTAGGCTCTATATGCCAAGAGTTTTATCCTAGAATATCATAACAATTGATTTAGGCAGGGAATGCCTCACCCTCCGGAAATCCTCAACACCATCCTCGTGAAGTGAACTAGTAGGTGAAGGGGTGGTTGAAAGACGATCCTCAGGTGACTGGGCAGGTGGTAGGATGGTGCCACCCCCTAAGCTCAAACCAAGTTGAGAGCTCAATTCTGACTGATCAATGGTGGTCAACTGGCTATGCCCCATCAAGCCAGATGTTATGTCTGTCATTGGTACATCAATTGTAACAGGTGGGTTGGCACTATACTGAGTTCCTATAGAATGGTCCAAGTCCTGAGAGAAGCAGAAGGACTAATTAAACACTAAATATAAAAAACACCACTTTTTCCTCCCTTAATTCAGGACAGCTTGTAAATTCCTCCCTTACCCAGACCTTATCAGTTTAAACTCTATGAAACATCAATTTGTTTACATATAAAACAAATTATATATTTGTTAAACCTATATATTAAGGTTTTTTAAAAAGTACAGATCTTTAGGTCGTATATGGTGGGGAAAAAAAGAGCAAAAAGTACAGAAATTAGTAAATTTACTTCTTTGCACTCAAAGGCCTATTCTGAAATAACTAAAAATAATCAGAGAAGTCATAACAACTTCAGACAATTTAAAGAGCAAATAACTTTTTCAGTAATCTGCAGGCAGTGATGACATACTGAGTAAAGTTCCCATCTGTATGTATCCTCCCAAAACAATAGCTTTTAAAGTTGTAATATGTAGGCAATCAGAGCAAATGGGCCCAATGTTAGAGATGTTTGGCAACAAATACAGAGTATGGATATGTGCTACTGATGAGATGTGCTGGAAGCCCAATACACTGGTTTATATCTCATACCAATCCACAATTAATACTAAGTTTGGTTCAGACTGCTTTTTAATAAATCCTTCAATGTACGAGCTATCATTCACATTTGAATCCTAGGATGTGAAGTCCATAATAAAAGGGGAAAAAATCCTTTTTTCCAAAATCACAATAAATAATTTTCACTTCAGGGTAAATGGATAGTTTACCATTGACCTAATGGGAAATCTCATTTATTTAGGTGAAATTAAGTCTTCGTTGGTGAGCTGTCAGCAAGAATGAAAAGCCAGTACTACCCAAATGTAGTGGGGAATAGAGAATAACTTTTGTCTCCCCTATCACCATACCATGTCCATAAGCTTAGGTGAACCTGATAATATCTTGCCCCTTACCATGGTCAAGCCCCCACTCAGGAGCCCCCCGCCCTGCTCCATCAAGCCATGGGTCATGCCCACAGGCATGTCCAATGTCTGGACCCCATATTGGGCTGAAAAACTGCCATCCTGTGAGGAGGAAGGGTCTGCCAGGTCATCAAAGTGGCCAACCACATCTGAGACAGCCAGTGAGGGATCAGAATCCAAGGAGATAGGTGGGATTTCAAATTCCTCATCACCCAAGCTTGGAGTATGGAATGTCTGCAGGGAAAAAAGGGAAAAAATTAGTGGGAGGAGGAGAAACTGAATACCACTAAGTGAAGAACACAGATGGGCACTGGGAATTTTCAGTGTACCTCTTTTCAGCTTAGGATTCTATTTTGTTATTGATTTATTAAGACCTATTTAATTCTAACCTCTTTTCTTCCTCATACCCTTGGCCATTGGCATATACTGGCTGCCAACAGTAATCACAATTTTCAATTCTTTTATCTCTTTTCTATCTTTACCATCTCAATTGTCCTAAATTATTCTGCGTATTATTCCAATGAGTAATTCTTTTCATACCATTAGTTAAGATCCAGCCTTTATAACCTGTTTAGCTTTGATGCTTGAAATCTCTCTACAGATTCTAATAGGTAGCAGTTATTTCACAATTATTATTATTTTTTTTTGAGACAGAGTCTCACTGTGTTGCCCGGGCTAGAGTGCCGTGGCGTCAGCCTAGCTCACAGTAACCTCAAACTCCTGGGCTCCAGCGATCCTTCTGCCTCAGCCTCCCGAGTAGCTGGGACTACAGGCATGCACTACCATGCCCGGCTAATTTTTCTATATATTTTTAGTTGGCCAATGAATTTCTTGCTATTTTTTAGTAGAGACAGGGTCTCGCTCTTGCTCAGACTGGTCTCGAACTCCTGACCTTGAGCGATCCGCCCACCTCAGCCTCCCAGAGTGCCGGGATTACGGGTGATTACGGGTGTGAGCCACCGCGTCTGGCTATTTCACAATTATTATACCTAACTATTAGACCACAGAAATTCACTGTCAACTAGCCAATTATATTTTAGGTTCTTTGGAAACAAAGGTCTTAAAACGTACAGTCATGGGAACCTTATCCCCCTCTAAAATATTTATAGTTAGAATTTCCTACCTCCTATTCATTTTAGCAATTATAATATTAACAAGAAATAAGATTCCCGTTTGTACAGGATTTTCAGAAAACCCCAACAATGCCAAGATAAGGATAATAGTGAGGAGCAAAACCTTGCTACAGCCAAAAGGCAAACTGGTTCTCTAACAGTTCCAGAACACATTCCTAGTCTTGATCTGACCAAGCTTTTTCTGTAAGAGAGGAAGAAAAAGATTACTCCAGCTGGAGTAAAGACCTAATCCCTTCCTCTGAGTCCAACTATGTCAATAATAACACACACTTTCTATTCTGAATGCAGCCACCACTCATGGAGCCAACAGAGCAATGTCTGATTTAAGATCTATTAACAGATATGGTTCCTTTTTGACTCTAAAAAACTAAAATGGAGCTACCTGTAGCAATAGAGCAAGAGAATTTGGTGTCAGAGAGACCTGGGTACAAGTCCCAGCTCTGCCACTTTTTATATGACCTTGAGTAGGTTTTCATCATCTATAAAATGAGAATTATAATGGCAATCTCCTTACATGATTATTATGATAAATGGGATTTAGTACATAAAAGCTTATCACATTGCCTGATACTTATAATTTCTTAATAACCATTAGTAAGTACTGTTACTAATATTAATATCCTGATGATTATTAACTTGCTACCTGCCCCATCTAAAGATAAATATCAACTGATTCAGATGATATTCAATAGGTACCCAATTTTTTTTTCATGATTAAGCAATGCATTCATTCTTTAAGGAGTTCGTCACGGTTTTTCTAGATCCACATTTTAATGAAGACATTGCTAGACAGAAAATTTCTAGCCAGTAGAAACTAGGGAGAAAAAAGCATGCCTGTGCGATGCCCAATCTCTTTCAATTACATTGGCAAAAAAATAAATAAAATAAATATATATATATATATCTGTGTGTGTGTGTGTGTGTGTGTATTCCTACAAGACAAAAAAGATATGTCTATAACTTAATTCCTGCATTTTCCTCCTCCTTACTATTTTACTTAGTAAGGTAAAAAAAACTGGTAGTTGTCTGGGATATAAATGAGTAGCACATGGAACATAACAGCAAGCAGTTCTTAATAGAAAAAACTAGAATCTCCCCAAGAACTGAGCTTTTCTCAATACACACTCATAATTTTTGTTATTGTATGAAAGTTCTTAACTTCAGGTGCATGACTCTTCATGAAATTTCAGTTTAAGTTCATGTGAGCATTTTTCAGGAAGAGTGTACAAAGATTTTTACCAAATTCTCATGCAAACAAAAAAGTTATAGGGACAGGAAAAAGATCAAGGGAAACATTTACTAGACTAGATAAATAATTGTATAATAGTTTTCAAATTTTTTAAGATACAGATTGTTTTGGCAAAGCAAAAGATAACTATCCTTTTCTGTTTACCGCAACAAATAAAACAGCAACTCTGCTGAGATATGAAAAATGATAGTATTTGTTAAAGAGAACTCAAAAAGAATAAAAATTCATACCCAAAACAAGGGACCAGTGTTCTACAAGTGACTAAACCTCATCAACAATCTGGAGTGCTCTCATGGACTATTCTAAAAAACCAGATGTGGAAAGATTCCATTGTGGGATGGCTCACAGTAAGACCAGATACAATATAAAGCACAAACCCACTGAAATAGTTAAAAAACTCACTACCACCATCACTAAGAGTGAAAGGGAGGGCATACAAGTTGTAATGAGAAAAAGAACTGTTTACAATGACAGAAGCCCTAAGCTAAAGGAAGCTATGGAAATTTAGCCTAAAACTCAGCTATCAGCTTCTTAGAAAAAAAATTAAATTAAATTCCTTAAGTCATAAAACCAGAAAGAACAGACTCAAACCTGGAAAGCTTCTTGATGTAAAAAGGAACCAGTTCTTATGTAGTTACCCCTTGATTGTTCAACTTCATAAAAAGGGTAGAGGATTAAGAACAGTGAGTAAATTTGAAATCTACTTGTATTTAATTTTAAAATGCACTTCCAAATGAATGAGGCCAATGGGAAATTTACAACACTCTAAATAACGGAATTTAAATTGTGGAGATCTGATTGAGAAGAAACTGGCACTTTCAGTGGCCAGGCTCACTCCAGTTAACACTAGCACTTGAAGGCCAAAGTACAAGGATTGCTTAAGGCCAAGAGTTCGAGATCTGCCTGAGCAACATAGTGAGACCTCATCTCTACAAAAAAATAGAAAAATTTTGCATGTGGTGGCCCATGCCTGTAGTACTAGCTTCTTGGCGGGAGCATCACTTGAGCCCAGGAGTTTGAGGTTACAGAGAGCTAGGATGATGCCACTGCACTCTAGCCCCGGCAACAAAGTGAGACCCAGTCTAAAATAAAATAAAAAATTGGCACTTTCATGTGAATGAGGCCAATGTGAGATTTACAATATTTCAAATAATGAAACTAAACCATGGAGATCTCACTCAGAAGAAACTGGCAAAGAGACTGCAAAGCCGGGCACGGTGGCTCACGCCTGTAATCCTAGCACTCTGGGAGGCCGAGGCCGGCGGATCGCTCAAGGTCAGGAGTTTGAAACCAGCCTGAGCAAGAGCGAGACCCCGTCTCTACTATAAATAGAAAGAAATTAATTGGCCAACTAAAAATATACAGAAAAAATTAGCCAGGCATGGTGGCACATGCCTGTAGTCCCAGCTACTCGGGAGGCTGAGGCAGGAGGATCGCTTGAGCCCAGGAGTTTGAGGTTGCTGTGAGCTAGGCTGATGCCATAGCACTCACTCTAGCCTGGGCAACACAGTGAGACTCTGTCTCAAAAAAAATAAATAAATGAAATAAAATAAGAGAAAAGATCTCCAATCTACAGCCTAACTTTACAACTTAAGGTACTAGTGAAAAAAGAACAAAAGAAACCCGAAGCTAGCAGAAGGAAGGAAATAATAATGATTAGAGCAGAGAGAAATAGAATAGAAAAAAATCAACAAATCCAAAGTTGTTTCTTCTAAAAGATTAACAAAATTGACAATTTAGTACTTAGATTGACTTAGGAAAAAGAAAGAGTGGACTCAACCAAAATGATAAATTAAAGTGAAGACATTACTACTGTCTGTATAGAAATAAAAAAGACTATAAGGGAGTCCAATGAACAACTGTATGCCAACAGACAGGATAACCTAGATGATCCTGACAAATTCCTAGAAACACCAAACCTGCGAAGAAAGAGTCACAAAGCAGAAAATCTGAATAAACTTCTTAGACTTGTAACTACTAAGGAAATTGAATCACTAACCAATAACCTACTGATAAAGAAAAGCCCTGGACCTGAGAGCTTCCCTGGTGAAGTCTACCAAATATTTAAAGAACTCACACTAATCCTTCTCAAACTCTTCCAAAAACTTCAAGAGGAGGGAATGCTTCCTGACTCATTCTACGAGGCCAGCATTGCCTTGGTACCAAAGCTAGACAAAAAGTACTACACAAAAATGACAGACTAATATTCTTTATGAACATTGATGCAAAATCCACAACAAAATACTATCAATATCAAATTCAGTAGCATATCAAAAGGATTATACAGGATGACCAGGTGGGATTTATTACTGGAATGCAAGGACGGTTCCACATTCAAAAATCATGCAGTGTGATGCATTAACAGAATGAAGCAGGGACCATACAATCATCTCAATTAGAAAATGCATTTGACAAAATGCAATACCTTTTTATGATTAAAAAACACTCAAGAAACTAAAAATGGAAGGAAACTATCTCAACATAATAAAGGCCATATATGAAAAATCTATAGCTCAAATGGCGAAAGATGAAAGCTTTCTAACTACAATCAGGAACCAGACTGGGATGCCTGCTTTTGCCACTTGGATTCAACATAGTATCAGAAGTCCTAGATGAGCAATTAGGCAAAACAAAAAAATAAAAGTGGTGGAGGGCCAGGATGGGGAGCATCCAGGCACGTGTACAGGGTGGTTCAGCACACCTAGTTCTGGCCTCCTCCCAGGGTGCTCCCGCTGGAGGTGGGGAGTGGCAGGAGACTGAAACTGCACACTGTGCTAGGGTATGCAGCCAGGCACTGAGAAGCAGTGATGGATAAGACAGAGTCCTGCACATATTCCAGCACAGGAGACAGTTAAGGGACAGAGCATGTGCAGAGAACGACTAGGCTACTTTAGCTGGGATGATCAGGGAAGGTATCTTGAGGAAGTGACATTAGAAAGGGGACCTGACTGAGGAGTACCACCTCCCCCCACTAGGATCTGGGAGAGCATATTCTAGCTAAGGGACCAGCAGGGCAAAGGCCATGGTGCACAAATGAGCTTGGAGGGGTGGAGGAACAAGAAGGCCAGAGTGTGGGGACCACAGTGATGAAGCAGGAGAGAATGCAGAGTCAGATGTGGATAGGACCAAGAAAACTCTGGGAGCTTGTTGTTTTCATTTCCTTTTTAAAAAAACTTCTTATGGGTATTTAATAACTGTGTATCTTTACAGGGCACATGTGATGTCTTGCATAGGCATTCAATGTGAATTATTCAAATCAGGGTAACTGGGGTATCCATCACCTCAAGCATTTAATATTTCTTTGTGTTAGGAACATTCCAATTCCACTCTTTTAGTTATTTGAAAGTACGCCCTGTTGATTACAGTCACTTCGTTGTGCTATCAAATATTGTTCATTCTAAGTAACCATATTTTTGCACCCATTAGCCATCCCCACCTTGTCCCCTCATCCCCTCTACCTTCTCATCCTCTGGGAACCATCATTCTATCCTCTGTCTCCATGAGATCAATTGTTTATTTAGTTCCCACATATGAGTGAGAATATGTGTTCATTTCTATTTCCAGATGAGGAAATTGAGGCTCAGAAATTTGAATCAATTGACTGAGGTCATTGAGTTCCAACCCCAGTTCCAAAGTCCTCACTCCCCCAAACACTGGACCTGGGTCAAACTCAGTCAGACTCACACATACATTGTGTTACCACCTTCTACGTATCTTAGATTTGGCTGCATCAGAAGCAGATGTTTAGACAAGGCTTACTAAATATTTTTTGGAATTTAGTCCAACCCCTCAATTAGTACACTAGTGGCCTCCTCTGTTGCCAATAGCGTTGGCCCATGTTCTAAATAGTTGGTAGAGGATTTTTCTAAAACACTTAGTTATTACTTTCCTATACAAGTTCACAGGAAAAAAGTACACCAAGATAGATGGGCTTTTGCCCAGTCACTTGAATCTGTCTCCCATAAGATCTTTCTACTTCTTGGGTAAAGAAAGGACCAATGGTGCCCCTGCAATCAGGCTGAGCACATACAAAGTCCATTCAAGGGTCTCAGGGACCCACGATCCGTGGGCCACACAGCAGACTGGACAGAGCTAAAGAGAGCACTAGGGAACTGGAAGAACATGCTGAGGAAATTGTTCAGGATATAGCACAGAGAGTCAAGGAAATGGAAAGGTAAAAGATGGGCTACGAAAGTCAAGCATGCCCAAGAAATTTCAATCATAAATCCAGGGGAAGGGAAGAAGAGTGGATGACAGCCAAAATAAGATACTCTCCAAGCTGAGGCTAGCACACAAACATAAGCTTGCCTCTGACTCTCCTTCAGTATTCCAAGGAGCTGAGTCTCCAGTCCAAGAAGAAAGGACATGGATGTTAATTGAAAGCTACTACATGCCACATGCTGTCCCATCTCCAGCCTCAGTTAATTGGTCTGTTGACCTTAAGGCTGAGGTCTTTGCTCCCATTTCATCATGGGGCAGAGATTCACTGTGTCTTCACACCCTCTTTGTGATTTATGCAATGACATATACGTAGCAGGTGCTCAGTAAAGACTGCTGAATGAGTGTGAAATCTGGGAGAGTTCAGCATCTGGTCCATGGTGCCACAGAGGACAAGACAAAGAGAAAGGATTTGAATTCAGAACTGTCTGACCCCAGTGCCTGGACTCCTTTGATTCCACAGTGCTAAGAAATATCTGCTCTCCCCCTGAGGCCACCAGCCCAGCCGTCAGCATGGCGCCTCCTGACCTGCTTGCAGGAGAGGGGCCCCACCCCGCCTGTCTCTCACGTTAGGAGCCGGCTCCCATTCCGCGCTGGAGGGGGAGCGTGAAGCTCTGTTTACCCGGCACAGCAAATACTCCAGAGCTTCGTCTGCCACGTTCAGCAGTTTCAGTTCAGCAGTTTTCATACCTCTCACGTACAAAATAAATTGCACGTTCTCATTTGGGTTTGGGGGGAAAAGGCCCAGTTAATCACAGCGGCTGTCTTGCCTGGGCATGGAATGAGGGGAGACGTTCACATACAACTGGATTCGTTTTGACTGACTGCTTTCGCTACACGTCTTGGTTCCTAAGAACACTGGTGACCGAGTCCAGCAACTCCAGAAGCAACCCCCACACCCCAAACAAACAGTCCTGGGCTCTCCTTGCTGCTCCCAACCCTAGCCTTCCTGGTGCCTTTGGAAAATGCCAGTTCAGAGTCCCGACAGGGGAGGTGACCTATGCAGAGCGACCTATTTTTCTAAGTGTTAGAACAAAAATTTCCAGATATCAACCAGTTCATACTTATGAAGGGGCCTGTCTGACACTGGAGAAGTTCTGTTTCCCTGGGGAGACCATACGTTCAGGCTATCAAGGCCATGCAGGAACTTGCAGATTCCCAGGCCCCACCCCAGACCTACTGAGTCAAGCACAATAAGGATGGGGCCTGGAAATCTGTATTTTTAATGAACGCCACGGGCAACACTGACTTGCACAGGCTTTGGTGGGTAATATCCCAGCTCTGCACTTGAAAGCCACGTCATCCTAGGCAAGCTGTTTGGCATTTCTCAGCCGCAATTTACCAGAGCTGAAGAAATAACAGCCAGTAATAACTGTCTTGAAGGGGTGGAGCTGGTTGTGCAGATAAGCCGACCCCCATGATGAGCACTCAGTAAATGTAACTGATTTCTCTAACTGAAGGCAGCTGAGTTAATTTCGAGGGTTTGATGGGGGTGGATAAGACCTGCGCCCGGCAGGAAGTCCTGGCACTTCCAATCCAGTCTCAGCACTCTCTCTGGGCCCTCCACACACTTCCACATCTTTGTTCTTTAAAGCCTCCAAACTCCACAAACCTCTTCCCATGGTCCCCCCATAAATGACTCATCAGGAGATTCAAATCTGAGGGCCTCCAGAGCCTCCGCTGGATGGAGTCAAAAGCAGGCACGCGCTCCCCGGGGACAATGAGCAAAATCCTGCGTTTGCAAAATGGTCAAAAATGAATCATTTCATTTGTGGAAAATGAATACATCTGATCTTGCAAATGTTTTGCCTCAGGGAAAAGGAGTTCGTGTGAATTCCCAAACAGGCTTCTCCCGCCAAAAACAGCTCTGCCGCTTGGGAGGCTCAGAAAGCCACGCGGAAGCGTCATTGGAGTCTCAAGAACAAGAACCTTGCCAAGCAGGGAGCCTGGGGCTAGGACGGGAGACAGGACGTCTCTCAGGCCCTGTGTCCTTAACAGTAGCACAAATGAGCAGCTGTCAGTGTCGGTCATCCCTTAGGATCCAGACATGGTCCCCCGAGTAGTCAGCACAGCCCCTCTGCATGGGGGGTCTCCACTGAGTGCGGAGCGGTGGTCCATTTTTCCCTCCCTTGCAGTTTACAGCCTGAAAATACACATCCTGAGTCAGAGTAAATGCGCGTTAACGTGTGTGTGTCCTGTCCAAGGCAGCCCGCCTGGTGCTCCCAGCAGGACTGGGATGAATCCATTGCCCAGACTTGATGCCTGCTCTGTGTCCGGCAGGTGCTGGCACGACCGGCCGAGACCTGGGGGCCTCAAACCTGCCCTGGACACCTTACTCTGCCAGGGAGGATAAGACGACAGGATGGCTCAAGTCACGAGGACACAAAGCAGAAGGAACTGAGATATCAACAGTGAAGCACGACAAGCCACAGAGCACACCCAGGGGGCCACCTTGTCAACCTTAGCTCCCCTCAAAGCTCCAGGGGGGCAGCCACACTGGGGACTCCGAGAAAGGCATGAGATCTGCCAGCTGGAGGCAGTGGAGCGTGCTAAGGGTGGAGGGAACCTCGGGTCACAGGCCCCAGTCAAAAGGCAAGCAGGAGCACTGGCGCCTGGAGAACGGCGAGCGGCACCACTGGGCTGGAGCCTGAGGTGCACCTGGGAAGGTGCTGGAAACCCGCCGCGCAGGTTGGTGCATTGTGTCCAGGGGCTGCAAGTGCCACAGCTACAGCATGATAGGTGACCAGGAGTCCTGGGGGAGAAGCAGGGGAGGGTCACTGCCACACTCGAGGTTCGCACATGCCCTCCGGCAGGTGTGAGCAGGCAGAGGTGCTCAGGGGAACGGTGGCCGGAAGCCTGGGAGGGTCTGAACAAGTGCCCTCAGGGACACCTCCCGGAGCCCACGTCTGCAGCTCTGTCCGGGGGGTGGTGGCCCAAAGCATGGGGGCTGGAGTGGGGACCCCTGGGGCTCAGATCTGAATGACCTGGGGGTTTCTGGGCCTGAGAAAAAGAGGCCCTTTCTACCTGTGCCTCCGTGCTCCAGCCCACAGGGAAGGGTGTGGCCTGTGGTGTGGGCCTGGCACCACGCCGTCAGCTGCACTGGGGTGAGCACGATGCCTCGAGCATCACAGGGATGACAGGCCAAGACAACAGGTCGAGCCGAGGCGAGTCATGTGTGGCTGTCTGCCTCGACTCCTGTCAGGGCCCTGGGCCCAGCCCCAGAGTCCACAGCACAGAGTGAGACCGAAGTCGTTAGGGAGCTGGGTCCCCAGCCCTGGGAGAAAGAACTTAAACACAGCCTGCTCTGCTGGAACCTGCTTCACTCCCCTCACCCAGCTCCTCCTGTCTGTGTGTCCTGCTGGGAGCATGAGCTCGGCTCTGCGTGCCCGTCCCCTGGTCTGCGGAGGCCACTCCTCATTCTCACCACGCAGCCAGCTGAGGCGGTTCCTGGGGTCCCTGCACATGCCGTCTCCCCCTCCCCTCTTCTAGGGCTCAGTTTCCCGTCACCTGCCTGGCAAGCCCTGCCTGACGACCCACCACGGGGCGCGCCAAGGTGGGGGCGGGATGGGCCATCTCGCCTTCCCGAGGCTCATTCACTGCTCACGCTCCACACTCAGGGTGGCAGGTGTGCCTGCGTCACAGGTGACAGCATGCTGCGCCACGCACACCCTCGCAGGAGGGCGTTCCAGTGAGCCTCCCAGACAGAGCGCAAGGCCACAGCAGGGCCTGCGGGAGGAGCCCAGACACCGCAGCCCCGCACAGGCCACCTATGCGGGAGTCCCCTTCCACAGGAGGGCAGCCAGAGTGGCACCCCACCACGCCTGGGCGACCTGTCCTCCCTCAGACTGTTTGTTTTACTCAGTGCTTAGACAGACGATATGCTGGTTCTGTCCAGCACTCTCAGGGACGGTCCTAGGTCTGCCCCGCGGGGGCTTCATCGCCGCCCGTGTGTCCCTCCTGTCTCTCTACACAGAAGTCGTAAATAAGAACACACCTTCTCATGTCCACCCTTCCACACCCGCGCGGCAGCGTGAGATACTCACTCTCTTGCCCCTGCTTTGTCCACTTAACTCTACACTCTGGCGCTCCCTCCCCGCGAGCACACCAAGAGCGCCCTGTCACGGCTGCACTGTGTCCCGCAGGAGCTGTGCCGTGCACTGCAGTTCCCAACCCCCAGCCACAGACTGCTACTGGTCTGTGGTCTGTTAGGGCCGCAGAGCTCTGCCCCTCCCTTGCTCCCAACTGCTCCCCACCCCCGTTGGTGGAAAAATTGTCTTCCATTAAACTAGTTCTGTTATCAAAAAAGTTGGGGACCACTGCCAGAGGACCCACCTCGGGCTGCCCCGGCTGCCCCCGGGCTGCCCCAGAATGCCCAGCACACCCCTCCCTCGGCTCTCTGGGCCCTCGCCTTTCTCCGTCCCCACCCCCGGCATCTCCCGTCATCCCCTTTAGCCCCAGCCCAGGTGTTGTACCACTCCAGCTGGTCCTGTCAGCCCCCTCA
Organism: Lepilemur ruficaudatus; assembly: GCA_963574885.1. Taxonomy (NCBI): domain Eukaryota; kingdom Metazoa; phylum Chordata; class Mammalia; order Primates; family Lepilemuridae; genus Lepilemur; species Lepilemur ruficaudatus. Next base: position 13,521 of record CAUYRT010076421.1, read on the forward strand.
GCCCTGCATAGGGCCTTCCAGCCACCTCTGAGTGCACCTCTGCTTCCTGCCTGGCCCCAGCCCCTCCCCTCCTCCACACTCTGTCTCGCTGGCCCCCACCCCCCCACCCATGCCCCCTGCTCCAAGCACAAAGCCAAGTGCCTGGGTATAGAATTCAGCCCCCGTGCCAATGCCCCAGGAGCCTCCCTGGATGCTGCCACCCCCACCTCTGCCTCTCACTCTGCAGGCCGCCTAGAGGACCCCGCCCACCCTGGCACCCCCAGCGCCAAGCTCAGGACAATGTCTTGTCTCCCCAGCCTGGTTACAGCACCATGCAAACCAGCTGTCTCGGGCCATTGCCTTGAGACATGGAAGTCCATTTGCTGCCAGAGGGGATTGGGGTCCACGGGCTCTGAAACTGTCTCTTTGCTTCTCCTACCCTCCCTTCCCCTTGCCACACTGGCCTTCCTGGTCCCCCCACTCCTGCCTTGAGACCTGCTATACCCCAGCCCCCTTGGCTAGGGCACTGAGACCCCAGGGCACTGATTCCGACCAGCCCCTTCTCATGGTCCAGTCAGAGCCCCAGGTGGAAACTCCACTCCTCGTCCACCCCCACCCTCCATGGGTAGGGTGGGGAGGGGCAGGGGGCACTGAGAGTGAGCATTTGTCTGCTCCCCATGCCATGGAGATGCAGCGCTACAGTCAGAGGCTGCTGGGAGCCTGGCCCACCACCAAACATCTCAGAGATTTGCCCCAGCCCACCCAGTCTGGCCCCCAGGGGTGTCAGTTATAGAAGCTTCTGGTCCTAGATGGGTCACAGCCTAGGCATACTGGGCCACCACTAGCCCCCAACAGGGAGGAACAACCACCAACCCAGGTGACCTCCATGGAGGTCACTCTAAACCCAGGAAAGCCTGGTAAGGAAACTAGCACTCTAGCTCAAGGACACTGAGTCGACAGAAGCGCTTGTGTGCCCAGGTCCTTGAAAAGGCACGACAGGGGTCAGAGGAGCAGCCAGGGGAGGGGGGCTCTGACCTGGGAGACCCGCAGGGAGAAATGAAACACACGGTTTCATGAACGCCACTCGTTGCCAGGACTCCACATAGACAGGGCGGATGAGGCACATACCTGATGCTCCGTGAGCTTTCTCCTTCAGACCTGCAACGAGAAGAGCACACGCTTAGATGCCAGTACCCCCTGCTAGGGGACACCTGCATGAGGATGCTAGATGAGAGACCCCTCCCCACCCCATCCCCTCCAGGCCCAGCCCCCTAGGGGCCCCACTGCTCTTCTGACCTGCAACTCTGTCCTGAAAACTGCCTCCTCCCCAAAGCCTCAGGACTCCTTTCCCACCCACCTCCAATTCCCAGCACTTTGACTGTAATAGTTTTCCCAGGATTGGATCACACCCCAGGAGTTGGGGAGCAACCCCAGAGGTTGTTCTGTGGCTCCAGAACTTTGTGCCCTGGGCAGAAACCAAACGAAAGAGCAAATGAATGAGTAAACGAATGGGTCAGGGAGGCACGACTGGCCTCACTGCACCCCCGCTTGGTATTTCCAGTGTGCTTCCTCTCCACCAGCCTTGTTTTCAAGTACCCAGAAACCAATTACAATCACATTACAAAGGAGACAAGCTTGAATGTCAAGACACTGGACCATCTGATCGCATCGCACACTTGAACTTTCCCCGGAGCCTGTGAAACACATGGCACCCACGGTGACGCCTCCCCACTCTGTACAACCAAGGACAGAGACTCGGGCTTAAACCCCACGCAGCTGAAGGCTAAGGCCGCACTCACGCATCCCAGGTCTTGAGGAGCAAGGGGCTGTGAGCAAACACATTGAGGAATCCAATCCCTGGGTGTCCCAAGTTGGATTTTCTTGCCATAGAGCAAGAGAAGCAAAAACATACTTAAGTCAGACAACTTGTCTTTTTGGCCACTGCCTTGTCAGTGACGTCACAGACCAGAGGACAGAGCATCACTGCTCAGCCGTCAGCACAGAGAGCCCCAGAGCACTCATGGCTTTCCCAGGGACCAAGCCTGCTGCCCAGCCTCCTTCACGCGCTCACCGGTAGCAAGAGAAGGAAAGAAGGCAGTTCCTAGCAACGCACGCTCCAGGCGCCAGAGTGCAAACCCCGTGGACACCCAACTCCCCGCGTAGCAATTCCAGTCGGCGTCGGGCTCAGCGGCCGGGGCCACACTGCCCCGCACGGGCAGTGAGGCGGTGCTGTGAGATGGGAATGGCCGGCACACACCTGTGGTGTCTCCTTGCCCCAGGGGCAGGGGCAAGGTTCTGATGAGTCCCTGGCAGCTGAAGACCCACCGAAGCTGGTCTCAGGATGCCTGAGGCAAAAGCCAGCAGTAGACTGCTGAGGAAAAGACATCCCCAGGAGCAGCTTTAGAAAGTTCTTGTTTTTTTATCTTAGCCAGGACAGAAAGGAAAGCAGGCAGGGGCTAACAGCACGTGTGTGTGCATGTGTGCACGCGTGTGGGCGTGTGCCCGTATTTCAATCTTCATCTCCATCCTAGGTCGCTCACCCTGGGGGACGCCAGCTGCCCTGTCCTGTGAGCAGCTCCCAAGAGGCCCACATGGTGAGGACCTGAAGCCTCCTGCCACGGTGGGTGAAAGCGCCATGAGGGTAAGAGGTTGTCACGTTCACGCCTGAGTCTCCACTGCTAGGACAAGGCAGAGGCTCCTCGCTGCATGGCTCAGGCACAGCCACTCCAGCCACGCCAGGAGCTCCAGCATTCTGGAATGTCTGTGTCTAAAAGGCCAAGAGGTGCTGGGGAACAAGCACAGACTCCCCTGGGTCCCAGCCCCAGCGTCACCCCTTACTGGCTTCCAGGTGGCTTTGGAAGTCACTTGACCACTGTGAGCCTCAGTTTTCTCCTTTGTGGATTAGGAAGGACAGCAACAATTAGCCCCCAAGAATGCGGGGAGGAGATAATGTATGTTCCTGGCCCAGAGCAGCTGATCAATAAAGCTGCTTCTCCCCTCACTCGCCAGGAGGTGTGCTTCAAGAATGTGCCCGTGCTCCCTCTCATGCTCCGGCCGTTAGACTGCTGCGAGGCTGCTCAGAGGCAGACCCACCGGTGCTTGGAGGGAAGGGTAATCTCTTGAGTAGATGGCACACTCCCATGCACTGAAGCCAGCATGGAGCCTGGCACTGAGCAGCCTCCAGGACACGCCTCACGTCTGCTGTGACAAGCCATGACCAGGCTGGTTCAAAACTCACACGCCAGCAACAGCAGCATAGTCTCACTCCCTCCCTCCCTTCCGTCTCATTTTGTCACCCAGGCTAGAGTGCAATGGTGTCAGCATAGCTCACTGCAGCCTCAAACTCCTGGGCTCAAGCGATCCTCCTGCCTCAGCCTCCCACAGTGCTAGGATTACAGGTGTGAGCCATTGCGCCTGGCCCAGAGGCCTATTTTAAACCAAGATGGCACATTCAGAGGACACCGTGGAACCCCATGGCATAATACCGCCAGTCCTAGGGCCGAAGGAGCAGTGATGTGGGGAGAAAATTAGAGGGGCTGGAGCCCTCTGGGTTCCTGCAGAGGAAGATGAGATGGAGGAACAGGATGGTTCCCAGATGTCTTAGTTTGGGCTGCCCTGACACACACTTGCACAAAAGGATTTTATCCCGGAGCTGAAGGCAGGGGGTGGGGAGGTGAGACGAGGAAGAGAACGGCTGGCAACGGTGGTTATCAAGCTGCGTGTCGCCTTGGGATGTCTACCACTGTGGGCAGCACGAGCTCAGTTCACCGGGCAGCCCTGGAAACCAGTTCAGAGCCGCCACCTCCCTCCCACCCTGGGGCCGAGGAAGCTGGGCAGGGCGGAAGGCTGCTCCTGGGGACAGTAGGGCTGCATGCTTCAGCCCACCAGGCAAGGAAGGGCAGGTGCTGGCAGGTCAACAACAGCCTGGTGTGCACTGGCAAGGCAAGACCAAGGAGCTCGGACAGCCAGTGCTCCTTGGACAAGGAGAGCCTTGGTTGTCCTCAAGAGAACAAAATGGGTAACCAGGCTTTCCTCCAGGTGGCCTCCAGAAGGCCAACATACAAGTGATCATGTTCATTGCTCTCATTTCCCTGCTGCGGTGGATGCTGCAGGCCAACCTGTTGACCATGTGTGCCAGCCCTCCTTCCCTGCCTCCCTGGACTTGCACCCCTATAACACTGGAATCTACGTTTCCCTGACGCCCTGCAGCTCAGGTTCTGCAAGTGGCCCCAGCTCCTCTGCACAGAGGCCCCCAGCTGGAGAAGGTGGACGTGAGCAACACAGGGTAGGCTGGTAGGGAACACAGGTCCTTGCTTCTGCCACCACAGCTGGCTCCAGTGTCCAGGCTTGAGCATCACAGGCCAAGGGGTTTCCATGGCAACAGTGGGGTAGTGTTAGTGAGGACCAGGCTGTGTTGTTCTTGGCATGGGGCATCCCAGCTTGGTCCCCTGGTGTCCTGATATCAGTCAAACACATAGGAATAAATCCCCCTCGGCTCAAACTACAGAGTCGATTCTGTCGTCTGCAACTAAATGCTGTCACTGGTCCAAGTTCAGGTTTTCAAATCTCTGCTATTGTTTTCCTTGTTTGGCATGATACAGAAAAGCATAAGAAACAAGTAAAAATCATCTCTAATCCTGCCACCTGGAGGTAATGGCTGCTTCATTCCTGCTTGTTTACTTCTGGGCTTTGTTTCCTGTTTTTGTATACAGTGGAAAGGACACAGTTTGCATCATTCCACGCCTGTCTTCCCCCGGTAGTGTGGATTATAACTGCATGCCAGCGCCCTCGTCCCTGATGCCTCCAGCAGCTCCCTAGACCGAGTCAGGCTCCTCTGCATCTGCTCTGCAGCTCTCTGCCCTTGGAACAAAATCCAAGCTCCACCACAGCCCAGGGGGCCCGCGGGGCTTCTTAGGGTTCCCATCTCCCCAGCTCCCCACTCCAGCCACACCCTCCCCGCTGTCCCTCACAGCCAAGCTCCCTCTCCTGGGACGTCTGTCCTGGCTGGTGAGCTCACTGGCTCCCTCTCCTGATTCAGGCTTCACTTTAAATGCCACCTCCTAGGATAGGCCTTCCCTGTAACCCCGTCTGAAGAGCCCTGCTCACCCACCCGTGAGGCTCTGCCACATCACCCCATTCGTCCTTCTGTGTATGTGTCACAACCTGAAATCGTCTTGTTTGCCCACTTGCTTATGGTCTGTCTTTCCCAAGAGGATGTCATCTCCAAGAGAGCAGGCGCTGTATCTGTCTCGTTTATCACTGTTTCCCTGCAGGGCCCTACAAAATTCCCTTAAAACAATGTTCACACGGGCAACATAACAGTCAGTATACAGTGTGTCATGTGTCACTTTACTCTTTCCTATTTGAGGGGTGTAGTAGTGTCTGATTTTATTTAATAAATGCTACTGCAATGAACATTGTGCAGAACTTTCTCTGTCCCTCCTCCGATGATTTCCTTAAGTAACAGTCTCAGAGGTGGGAATATTGGATCAACGAGCGGGAACAGCTTCAAAGCTCCTTCGTACCCCTGAAAGCGAGGGCTGAGAGACAGAGACGGCACTGCCGACCACATGTGCGGGATCATCTTGGTCCGATAACGGTTCCGATTCTGGCGCAGAGGTCTGGCGTGGACTCGAGATGCGCATTTCTAGCCAGCTCCCGGGAGAGTCCTCGGGCCTCATCGTCACACTCTGACTGGCATCCCGTCGCTGCCGGACTCCGTACTGGCACAGTGCCTGGGCAGCTGGCCTCTGCCCCCCGCAAGGCCCCTAAGGCCAGCAGGTCTAGCAGAAAGTCCTGAGCTTGTTCCACTCTGCTGGCCGCACCCTGTCCCCACCTGGCTTTCAGATCCAGGTGCTCTAACTGCTGATGCTGTACATGCTTCTCGGGCCTTTTGAGTTGGGTTTTCTACCAGGTGTAGGCTGAGCTTATCCCTCCAGATCCCAGGATGCGCCGCTGTCCTGGCTGGGCCACGGCCATCTGTGGCTGTCTTCCCTGCTTGTCCTCTCTCTCCACCTTGTGCCAACTGTACAGCTGTCCTTTGAAGGTCCCTAGGCCCCAGGCTTTCCTAGTCCATGTGGTTTGGCAGCAGGTAGCCCTCCATGCCACCAGAGCCAGAGAGCAATGCGGAACCTCAGCCTGGCCAGTCAGTGCACTTCAGGCCCTTTGCTTCAGCAAGGGTGCGAGGATGACATGCAACCTGGGCCCAGCCAGCTGGACCCTCAACAGAATTCCTGAGGATGGGAGCGCCATCCCCTCTGGGGCTGCCTGGGCTACCTACCGCATGCAGCAGCTGCTCTGAGGGTGAAGCCGACATGGAAAAGCACAGCTAAGGTGACTCCTGGTGACATTAATTTGAGCCCGAGTCAAGCCAGACCTGATGCTGACTGGAGTTGGGTGGCACTGGGACACAGCGGCCAGGACCAAAGTCCTCAGAGCACAGCACTGCCCTAAGCACTGACGCTGATGCTTGTCAGAGTGCTCAGCACAAACTCAGGAGTGCGTGTCCACACACACACAGCCAGGGGACGGTGCACAGCACCAGGGTTGTGCAGCCAACAAAGAGGAGGCTGCTCTGGTCCGTTAGGAGGCTCCCCACATTATTGCAGTCTTTGTATTATATGCAACTAGCTTTGAAGAACGAAATTAAGAGACACATCAGGCAGCCATGAAACAGCTTAATGGGTGCCAGAGTCCGTCAGCACTGAGAGCCGGAGAGCAGCCTATCTGCAGTCCTAGAAAGCCCACACCATTCACCTCCCCGAAGACACCCTAGGTGTTCTTTCTGTCCCTTTATCACGCGTGTTCAGGGCCTCCAACGTACCATCTCATGTGATCCCAGGGACTGCGGTGCAGACAGGTAAGGTGGCCTCCTCAAGGTCACCTAGGCTGCCGCCAGGGCAGGTGGATACAGGGCAAGGTTTTCTTGCTAATCCCTGTGTTCTGTTCACCACCGTGGGCAGGTTTCCTAGAAAGCTACAGGAACTCAAACTCCTTGTATCTGTTCTTCTCAGAGTCTGCCCTCAACGCTGGGCTCTCTTTCTTTATAACCCTCCCCTAAAACTGAGTCACGAGCTTCAGGCCCCGCAGGACCTGCTCAGTGCCAACCCACAGCCACAGCCCAGGCTGCTTCGCATTTCTGTCTCCCTTCTATTTAAAAAGCTCAAGCTCAAGGACATCATCACAAAGCTGAAATAGGTTCCCAAAGTCCTCAGCTTCCAGTGTTTGTGCTAGTCCTCATTTGCAATTTCTTCCCTATTTCTGATGATTCAGACACTTGTTATGCAAACGCCATCTATAGAGACTGATTCCCCGAAATGCTTACATGCCTCTTTTAAGGTCTTCTTTATCCTAAAAATAAAACCAAATCTTTCTGCCTCTCCCTGGGACAGAGCTCAGGAGTCCCAGCCTGGTTTGCTTTTCTTCTGCAGAAAGGAGAACCGCCCCCCCCCCACCTGGTGCCCCATGAGGGCAATCCCCATCTCTAGGCCTCTCGGGACCCCTGCTAACCTGTCAGGGCTGGAGGAGGTCTGCAGGCCAAGGTGGCAGGCTGCATTGCTGGGCCCTGACTCAACGTCTAGGAAGATTTCCTCGGCCTGCCCCAGGCCTTCTAAGACTTTCAAGGATGTCCCAGCTGAAAGGCTAAAGGGATACACCTGCCCTCCCCACGCCTGTGCAGAGGAGTCCCCAAGCTGGCAGCACTAGACAAGAACATGTGGGAGGGGCGCCTGCGGTGTGACTGCGGGTGGGAGGCTGGGGCCCACCCAGAGCCACCTCAGGGCTTTTCAGCCTCCTACCTGGAAATGGGGACTCAGCATCTTGGGCCTCCAGGCACCCTGCACCCCAGGATTAAAGGGACTTTGGCTATATGGCTGATACTAATGATTTTGCAGAGCTCCTAAAAAGTAATGGGGATCATAACAATAATTGTCATTACGGTAACAACTAATAGTCACTCCCCAATCACTCCATGCCAGGCCCTGTTCTGATCTGCGCACGTGTCTACTGATTTCATCCTCACCACGCCCTAGGAGGCAGGTGCTCTCTCCACTTCATCGAACTTTTCCGCAATCCGGAGTTGTGTTTTATCGCAGAAGGCACACCGCTCGCTGGAGCAAATGGCCCAGTGCAGAGGTGCGGAAGGAGCGAGTTCCCAGCCTGCCGCGCTTGCTCCCTCTCCATCCTGCTCCATCTCCACGCTCCTGGCACAGCCGGGGACAGTGGTTTCACGCCTATAGCTGTCCTTACACCAACACACACCTGCACGGTTGGAATCCTCGCAGAGAATGAGCCTCCCCGTTTTGTGGAGGAGGAAGCTCAGAGAGGTTCAGTGACTTGCCCAAGGTCACACAGCAGCCAAATGCAGGAGCTAGCACCTAAGTGATTCTAATACCAACAAGCCAATGATCCTACCCACAAGGCTACACTGCCTCTACAAGTCCCATCAGCTTGGAACAAAAGAAGTAATAATAGGCCGGGCACACCGACTCATGTCTGTAATCCCAACACCTCCAAGCCAAGGGGGAGGATCACTTGAGACTGAGAGTTTAAGACCAGCCTAGGCAATAGGGAGAACCCATCTCTACACAAAATAAGAATAAGAAAAAATGGCCAGCGTGGTGGTGTGTACCTATAGTCCCAGCTACTTGGGAGGCTGAGGCAGGAGGATCACTTGAGCCCAGGAGTTGGAGGTTGCAGTGAGCTATGATTAAAACCCTGCACTAGCCTGGGGAACAAAGTGAGACCCTATATTTTAAAAAAAGTAATAATAGCAATAAAAAATAGGCACACGCACGAGTGATCACAGCAGCCTTTCAGGCACGAGAGACACATCCATCCAGTCCTCCCCAAAGTGCAGTGAGCCCATCCTAGGACTTGCACAGTCTCCTCCCCATTTCACAGATCAGAGAACTGAGGCTTCGTGAGGGGACACCACCGGCCCAGGGCACGAAGCTGCAAGCAGTGGCAGAGCCGGATTCAGGCTCAGCCTGGTGACGACAAAGTCAGCCCAGGAAGGGGTGGGAGAGGGTGGCAGGTCCTGAGTCAGTGGGCAGCACGGCCACTGTCCCCATCCTGAACTCACATGGGCTTCAGCCAGTGCCTCAAACCGGCCACCGCAAGGCACAAGTGGGACTCCCACTCTCACCCTCACCTGGCCAGGCAGCGCCTGCTCCTCCTCAGCCCTCGGCTCACTCGGCGTCTCGGGCTGCTGGGTGAATCCCAGCAGGGCGGCTGGTCCACAGCACACGTGTGAGCAGCATGTGCGGGGCTACGTGGACAGCTCGCGTGCAGAAACGGAGGGGATGGTGTGCAGGGCTGGCAGGCGCCCCAGGGGGCACTGGCGAGGGGCAGGAGGAGGCCCCAGGATGCAGCCCATGGGAGGCAGCAGGGAGCCAGGAAGGCCACAAGCATCTGTCATCTGAGCTGAGAGGTGGCCCTCGCCACTCCAAACAACCGCACAAGTGGGAAACCCAGCTCTCTAAGCAGAAACGAACACCGCCGCAGACAGGGATGCTTTTCCTCCCACCCCATCAGTTGACGTGGGGACAGCCCGAGAGGACAGCCACGGCTGTGTGTCTGTTGGGGAGGCCTGGGCAGGGCCCATGGATCCTCACGGCCCAGTGACAGCAGTTCTGGAACCCCCCGCAGCCCCTCCCTGCCATGTGGCTTTCGGCAAACCCCAGCCACTCCGAGCAAACCTCCTCTCTGGGCTCCATGGGAGACAGTGGGTCTCGTGAGCATTTGTGAATGAAGAAGGCGGGTGGCTGGTTGCCATTTGTCGTCCTTTCACACCATGTTGTGAGACTCAGGGTCCACGGGTCCAGATGGTATCCGCTGCCCTCACGAAAAATCTTCCCCAAAGAGCTTCCGGTTCCCAGGAGAGGGAGACGGCGCCGTGAGCATCTGCAATCAGGAAACATCAGCAGGGAAGGGCCGTTCTGTTTCCCACAAGCAGGTCTTCCTGACCGATGGGTCCAAACACCTACAGATGCCTGGTGTGTGGGTCCGGCCACCGCGGAGAGAGCAGGCACTCAGGGCCTCCGTGCGAAATCAGACCATCGGCATGGCTTTCGGCCCCAGGGGAAGCCTAGATGGGTTCCTTCCGTGCAGGTTCCAGTACAGAAGACATTTGTGGCAAAACAATCAACGCACCCTGGATCGGGTCAAGGGCTGCTGCGAGCTGCAACCTTAGAAATGATCCCAGGCCGCCTGCCCTCTGGAAAGACTGCGTTGATCCTTGGCAAGGATCAGACACTCTTGAGGGCAGCTGTTTTCGCGGAGGGAAGAGGGATGGAGGACAAGGATGACACACCCAAACAGGCTCCATCAGACCCCGAGCGGATGTGTCTTCAACAGAGCTGATACTGCGTGCGTGTGGGGCCTCGCGGTACGTCCAGGGGCTCCTGTGCTGGAAACTCCCCAGCGTGGCGCTCACGTGAGGCAGCAGGGTGGCTGCAGAATGCCTTGGTCGGTGAGATGGGGAGTTCTGGAGGCTTCTTTCCCCAAGGCACTTTCCTAGCCACCAAAACGAGCCCAGCCAGAGCTAATGGTCCCATCTACCTGGGAGAGGACACTGGTCAGGTCCCAGGTGGTGGCAGGGGACAGCCCCAGCCTCTGAGGAGTCGCAGGAAGAGCTGCCCTCAGTCTGGGCACAGCTGCTCCAGAGTTGGGAAGCCAGTAGGCCAGGGACCCCCAAGGATGAGTTCACCCCACGGAGGAGACAGATACTGTGGTTCTCAACCACAAAACCTTTTGCGTAACTCTAGGTATCTCAGGAGGGAATGGTTGTGACTAGAAAATAGAGCTGCGTGTCTCTGGAGATACGCAGGAGTCTGGGTGGTGGGGAGGGCGTGCAGGAATTAAGGGGGACATGGACTGTCTCCAGGTCCCTTGGGCCACCAGGAGACACCAGGGTGCTGAGATGCAAACACTCCCCCAGTCTGGAGAGCTCCTCCCGGTGTTCGAGGGCAGCCTGGCTCGCGTGGGTAAGGCAGCTCCATGCCACATGTTGTTTCCGTTGGTCACGCTTGTCCATCCACAGGAGCTTTGGCAAAGCCCGACTTGGTGCCTGGTCCTGGGCTGGGGTCCAGAAGAGCAGTCCCTCCTGGCAAGGCCTCCCTTCTAGAAGGATGTCAGCCTGTGCCAGCAGGGAATGCCCTGCTCAGGGCTCCTGTGTGCAAGGCACCCCAAGGCGCAAAGGTGAGGGGCAAGCTCTCCTGGCCCAAGGGTCGCAGAGACAACCCGAGCAGCTTCTGGGAGGAGACGCGAGGGGCAGCCACCACCTGGACAAGTGTGGCACATGCTCGCACTTCTCCGGGACCCCGGGCTAGGCTCCCAGGCAGAGCAGCGAGCTGAAGTGGGCCCCACCACACACGACCTGGCACGGAGAGGCCACTCGTCCACACGTGCCCACAGGCAGGACGCGCCCTGTGGAAGCCATGTCTGTGGGTGACACAGCCTCCCTGTGCAGATGACATTTGGGGAAAAAATATATGACACTGTGTTCTTTGCTCCTTTCCCAGCCAAGTCCTCTGAGCACAGCCAGACTCTTGGCCTCCACCCTCTGTGGTGGGTAGGGGAGGCTGGGGCTGGGGAGCAGGCAGAGCCTCGGCCTGGAGGCTCAGGAGCAGGGCCCGGCACGCACAGGTCTGTTTTCCACGAACAGGGGTTGAATGAAGGGAACAGGTGAGAACAGCATGTCACATGTGGACAGGAGGCACGTCAGCCTGGCTTAAACAGGAAGGGGCAGGAAGAACGAGGTGTGTGGGATGGGGAGACTTGGTTCATCCAGGCAGTAGGGAGCTATGGCAAGATCTTAAGCAGAGAAGTGCCATGATAAAAACACTGCTCCAGAAAGACTACTTTTGCCATCTGGGAGTGGTGTGCAAAGTCAAACAGGATGGGAATGAGCGTGATGAAAGTCCTACTGACTGGCACTCACGGAGAGCAGATGAAGTGCCTGGTGTGTTTGGAGCTCATTGCATCAATCACTGCCTTCTTTCGTCACAGGGTAACTCTTCCGGCTGCCATTGTCCCCTGGTGCAGATGATGACAGTGACCTGACTGAGGTCACACTGCTGGTAAGTGATGGCACCAGGACGCCACACCCGGGTGGTCATCTGAGGTCTATACCATCGCCCAGGACATGTGCTCTGTGGCCTCCCAGCCTCTGTGCCTCTGGGGGAGTTCCTTCTCGTTCTGGGCCTCAGTTTCCCCCTCTGTGCACTGGGAGTGGCATGTCCCCCTCTCTCAGGGTGCTTCTCACTCACCCCAGAGACTGTGCTCTTTACCCTGCACTGCGGGCGAAGACCTCCCTTCGAGAAGCACTCACACGCCTCACCATTCTGGGAGGAAGGAGAAAACCTCAAAAGGTTCCCTGGAAAGGCTGGTTTCGACCAAACTGGCTGGCATTTTGAGTTTTGTTTTTTTCCTCCATAGGAAAAGCCTGGAGGAAATTATCTGGTGTTGAAAAAATTTGGGAAATGTCCAAGGACTTTAGGATTCACCTTGCATTTTAGTTCTGGACCAGTTACCTTGAAATAAAACCAAATACTGTCTTGGGATGGGATGGCCACATGGCTGGGAAATGTTCAATGTGCCTGGAGCATGGAAAGAATGTGAGGAGGAGGAGTGTGGCCCCTGGCTCTGTGCCCTGTGACCCCTCCCAGTGCCACAGCTCTGCCCGTCACCTGCCCCTAGGGACCCAGCTGGAAGAGGAGGGTGTAACGGGCCCCATCCTCCCAGCCTCCGGCCACTGGCAGCCCTGCTCTTCCAAAGACCGTGGCTCCCCATTGCCTGGCATCGATCTGCCCTGTTGTCTCAGGCCTGGGGCTGGACCCAAGAGCCTCATGCTCCTGGAGGAAGGCAGGCTCCCTGAAAGGCCACCCTCGCGAGTCCTGCCTCTGCTGAGAAGGGCCCTTGGAGAATCCCCACGGCACTGAGGACAATCCCAGGAGCCTCTTGGCCGTGAAGGGTCCATTTGTCAGGACCATCCACAAGGACCCTCAGCCTTTGAAGATCTTCATGGTGATGCTGGCAGCACAAAAGTAGGTGGGTCTAGGCTTTGGTTGGTCATGCCTCTCTGGGCCTCTGTTTCCCCATCTGACAAATGTGGGTGGGTCCAATCATTGGTTCTCTGAAAGCATGATCTAGGGACCTGCAGCATCAGCATCACCTGGAAACGGGTTAGAAATGCAGATTCTCAGACCCCACTTAGCCTCCTGAATCAGGAGCTCGAAGTAGGCCCAGCCTCTGGGTGTGGACAGGGAGTCTCTGGGTGGTTCTGGGGCACATGCAGGTGTGAGAGCCCCTGCTCCAAGAGGGGCTCCCACGTGGATTCACGGGCCTTGGAGGAAGAGGCCCCTACTCAGCAGCACGGCCTCAGTCTAGAACTGACAATGACGTTTGTTCAGTGCTGACCTGACCGTGGCTCCCCTCAGCCCTTCCGTCTCACCTGGATTCTGTGAGTGGGTAAAGGAGATCATGTTACCAGGTGGTCCAGCACATACCTGGCTAAAGACCCGAGGGCTTTTCACATCCCTGTGTGCAGAGGCTGGAAGCCCAGGCTCCTAACCCCTGCCTCACCGTGGGCTCCAGGTTCTCCAGGGCAGTCACCGCCTGCCCCAGACCCTGGAACCCAAATCTTGTGCACACAGGAGTGAGAACCAGGGGAGGGCCCAGTGGTGAGCAGTGACCAGACAGTGCTGTGGGCACAGCTGCTACAGTGTGGGTGGGCTCCTGCTGGCCACCAGTGCCTGTCTGCTGCCAGGAAGTTTCTGTCCTTTGGAGTGGCAAAAGGCTGTCTTGCCCGAGAGTCCACGCTGGCTGCACACAAAATGCACGCAGCAAGCTCCAAGCTCCACCAACTGGAGATGCACATATCCACCTGCCTCCTGGGCTGACCCTCCTGACATTTGACAGCTGAGGAGCATGCAGCCTGGCCCAGCTGACCCCACGGTCTCCCCATCTGAGTGGGGGGCTCCTCCACCTGCCCAGGTGCTCAGGCCAAATGCTGGACTGTCTGCGTCCCTCTGTCTCCCACACCCTCCTCTCAGCCCTCAGTCCGTCCTTGGGGTGCCCCCTCCTGCATCTGCCCAGAATCAGCCCCTCCCTGGCCCTCCACCTCCCTCCCAGCACAAGGCACCACCGGCACTCCCTCTGACAATGCGGGCTTTCCCTGCCGGTGCCCTGCTCTGCACTCAGCCGCGTGTTGGCCCTACACCTGCAGGCAGGTGGTCCTCAGAGGGTGGGGAGCACACATCCCCTTCGTGCTGCCCCACACCCAGAGGTCACCCCAGCCCCACCCCAAGATCCTTCCACACCCCCACCCACACTGGCCGCCCACTCCCGCTCTCCCTGCTGCCCCACTCCGGCCACCTGGCCGGCCCACGTTTCCCACACGTGGGCAGGCTCTTGCTGGTCCCTCCTCCTGTACACTCTTCCCCATGTCCACGTGGCGTCACACCCCTCAGTCTTTGATCAGATGTCACCTTCTCAGTGAGGGCTTCCTGACCACCCATCCCCACTCACCCGGACCCACTAAGGGTGGACCCACCCTCCCAGCCCCAACAGCCCTGCTCCCTCTCACCACACGGTCCCCTGTCTCTGTCTGCACACAACACCCTCCCCACCTACTGCTGAGCCCCAGGAGCTGCCACAATGCCAGGGTTTGAATCCTGGCTCTGCCACTGAGCCGCTTTGTGGCTGTGGAGAACTTACTTAACCTCTCTGTGCCCCCGTTTCCTCATTTGTAAAATGTGCTTCCACTCTAGGTGGTTGTGGAGATTAAAAGAGTATAAACGGCCTGGAATATAGCAAATGCCTGATGGGCGATGATGAGAGTCTTTACTCCACAATGTGGGCCAAGGGCTGTGGGTGCAGTCAGGAGGCGGGCTCTAGTCCATGTCCCCCTCTCTGTGTGACCTGGGGCAGGAACGGCCGTTCTCCACACTCGGACGTGCTCTGAGTCCGTGGTAGTTTTAAGCACATCCACAAAATCATTCACACTGCCACCTGCACCACGTAGGGCTGAATTCCCCTTTCTCCGAACACGGGCTGGACTTGGTGACTCCCTTCTCATCTCACCCATCTGGGCTGCCGTGCACTGGGTAGCTCATAAATAAGGAAAACGTTCGCAGGACATGGAGAAACAGGGACTCTTACCATGACTAGTAAATGGGACAAAACTGTAAAATCTTGCAAAGTCCAACTCTCACATCTTGTGACTACGTAATCCCACCCCTAGGAGCACACTCAGCATGAGTGCACGCTCCCACGAGCTGGGCTGTGCGCAAGGACACGCCCGCACTGCTGTTCCCCATAGCCGGAAACAGAAACCACAAAACGTCTCTCGGCAGTATTAAATGGAAGGAATAAACAGACCGCAGCAGGGTTCGTGGCCAGTGTCACGACACAGGCAGTGCAGGGAGAACCGCAGGGCCTCAGGAGGGAGGCCCACGTGCCCAGCACCAGCCCAGCAAAAGCCCTCGGCACAGCCCTAGTTCTGATGGATGAGTCTGTTTGACTTTTTAAGGTTTTTTTTGTTTGTTTGTTTGTATTTAGGAGATGGGTCTCACTCTGTCACCCAGGCTAGAGTGCAGTGGTACAATCACAGCTCACTGCAACCTTGAACTCCTTGACACAAGCGATCCTTTTGCCTCAGCCTCCCAAGTAGCTGGGACTACAGGTGTATACCACCACACCTGGCTAAAATTCCTATTTTTTCCAGAGGCAGGGTCTCACTATGTTGCCTAGGCTGGTCTTGAACTCCTGGGCTCAAACAATCCTCCTGCCTCTCAGCCTCCTAAGTAGCCCAGTTTACAGGTGCATGTTATCACACCAGGATAATTTTTCTATTTTTTTATAGAGACAGAGTCTTACTATATTGCCCAGGCTTGTCTTGAACTCCTGGCCTCAAGTGATCCTCCCATCTCAGCCTCCCATTGTGCTAGGATTACAGTTGTTAGCCACCGTTCCCGGCCTGTTTGACTTGTTGTGAATGTGTTTTGAATATGACCTTCATATAAAATCCATGATGGAAGATGAATTTTTGAATTATTTTTGACTATATTTAAATATATTTTGTTTAACTTGTTAATCGTCCATCTCTCCCACCAGAATGAGGCTTCCCTGAGCAACTGGTCCTGTCTTGTTCACTGCTATACCCCAGGACTTAAGAGTGATGGCTTGCACATAGTAGGTGCTCAATCCACATTTATATGTTAAGTCAATGTATCTTTCTTCCAGTTTCATGGGTTACCTTTTTTTTTTTTTTTTTTTTGAGACAGAGTCTCACTCTGTTGCCTGGGCTACAGTGAGTGCCGTGGCATCAGCCTAGCTCACAGCAACCTCAAACTCCTGGGCTCAAGCAATCCTTCTGCCTCAGCCTCCCGAGTAGCTGGGACTACAGGCATGCGCCACCATGCCTGGCTAATTTTTTCTATATATTTTTAGTTGGCCAA
>CAUYRT010076424.1:0-34721 GCA_963574885.1 Lepilemur ruficaudatus
CCCAGCTACTTGGGAGGCTGAGGCAGAAGGATTGCTTGAGCCCAGGAGTTTGAGGTTGCTGTGAGCTAAGCTGACGCCACGGCACTCACTCTAGCCCGGGCAACAGAGTGAGACTCTGTCTCAAAAAAAAAAAAAAAAAAGTTTTATGGTTTTAACTGAAAATAAACTGAAAAGTCAACTGGATTTGCTATTATTTTATAATGAAAGATAAAGCCCATGATATCACCAGTAGAGACAGTGGAAACATATATTAGTACAGGAACATCACTGGTTTTTTAATCAAAGAGACACAAGAATAGAATAGAAGCTTCACATGGGATAAAAGTAAATTAACAAAATATAGAATGATTTATCCTATGAATTAGATGGTTAGAGACTTCTTTGACCTGAGCTAAAAATTAACCTAAAATCCTTGGCAGATAACCTGGTGGGAAACCAGTTTTCCATAAAAACTGGCATTTGTTTGGCATTGGAATGAATGCCATATTTTCTAAATTCATGATTTTTTTTTTGTATGAGAATAATGGGTATTTCTCTTATACTATATTGATAGCATATATAATATGCTAATGTTTAATTTCCTTCATAAATAAATGCAGAATATTCTACATTAAAATAAATAGAATTATTCTATTTTTTGTTGGATGGTTGAAAGGCACTAAAACCAAATTATTTTTAAAAATAAATTTAATATCCAGTACTGGAAATTTTGGGAAAAATGCATTGTGTAAAGAAAACATATTATTTATCTTAAATTATTATGTCTGCAACTATATTCTATTAATTCCTCATCAATGCTTAATTTTGAGACAAATTTTTCCTGTGGCAGTCCCAGTTAGTAAGTCATTTCTTGATCAAGTAGATGATGTAGGGCTTGAGATCTTGTCTTTTGCATGATACATTATTATAGAGTCATAGTCAACTTTTTATTTATTTATTTTTAATTTTATTATTATTTTGAGGTAAGATCTCACTCTGTTGCCCAGGCTAGGGTACAGTGGCATCATCATAGCTCACTGCAACCTCAAATTTCTGGGCTCAAGAGATCCTCACACCTCAGCCTCCCAAAAAGTGCTAGGATTACAGGTGCGAGCCACTGCGCCTGGCCCAATATTCACTTTTTTGAAAGATTGATGATACTACTTTGTCATCAGTCTTTTAAAAAAAGTGAATATTGGGCCAGACGCAGTGGCTCGCACCTGTAATCCTAGCACTTTTTGGGAGGCTGAGGTGTGACTGTAAACATTGTACTGTAAATGTTTTGTAGTTTTCCTCCAATAAAATTTAAAAAAAAAAAAGAAAAGATTGATGATACTACTTTGAAAGACATTAGTGGAGTTAGGCTTAGTTTTATGGCCAAACATTCTGATGTAACTTTCACCCAATCAAACACAGACACATAGAGAAATAACTTAGAAATGATATAATACAAAGACATTTCAAATATGCGACCTAAAACAGTCACCATGATGCTACTTATATCATATTTCATGTAGAAGAGTTATGCATAAAATTAGCTGGCTCTACAAAAATCATAAATGTATCAAGAATATAATATTCTGATCTATGTTATGCAATTAAGCTTAGGAAGGACTACGATTCCATTTTCATGATAAAATAAATCAAATAAATGGTTTGTAGGAATGTCTGCTTGGTCAGACTTCTCGTATAAGTTTATTTGAATCTCTGTTAGTTTCAGAGAGATCCTTTAGTTGAAAAAGTACCTTTCATAATCATGAATTAATCAGTGTCTCTCATACTTATTTTTATAATATTAACTTCAGAAAGGTTTTTCAGAAAAAATAAATATCACTTTTAATAACCATGATAGAAATTCTATTATGCAGGTATTAATAAGTAAAAAAGCTGAGATAGCATCTTACTATTAAAATGGTTCACCCTTTCTGCAACTTTAATATATTCTTTTTTTTCTTGGCATGATTGAAGTTGGCAGTATTAAGACCAGATGTGCATGGGGCCAGTTGAATTAGCGACAGGAAGCAATTAGGTTTGACCAGATCAACTGAGAATTTCCACAGATTTTTGTCACCTTGTAATAATAAATAAATCTGTGTGAGCATTCAAAGAAAATTTTTGACATAAGGAAAATATTTACATTTTAATATGGTGGAAATTCCCAGTGAAATTATTCAAGCTTTGTCTTATCTTTTATGTTTATTTTCATGTAAGAGTCTGAAGAAGCCTCACAAACTAGAAATGCCTATTGATGTTTCATGAAATAGACACTAGTGTTGCTAAATTCTGCTATGCCATTTGAGTGCTTTCTATTGAGAGACTTTATCCCATTGCTTTCTTTGAGGTCAGGTTATTTGTGACCCAAGTAGAACCCATTTTACAAATGTACAAATCCAATTTTGGAGAATTGCATATATTGTAAATATGTGAATTATTTTATTCCACATACCATCGCAAACACCACAATTCTTTATACATGTAAAGAAAAATATAATTTTTAATATAACATTTTTACATAAGCATATTGAAAAATATTTTTGTCTCCTCTTTTTCTTTCAAACTATATGCCCAATTTATCAGCTAATGGTATTTTTTACTTTTAAAATATATTTTAACAAAATATAAATATTCTACCTTTATCACTAACACCAAATCAGCTCTTGCCAGGACATTGCAATGCTAACCAACTAGTTTTCTGGCTTCCTGCTTAACAACCTCACTTTTTAAATAAAAATGGAATCATGTCACCATTCAATGGTCTCCATTTTTCAATGGCACCTTTAGAATAAGATTCAATGTATTTTCTCTGTCCAACAAATCTTTATTCTGAATCTTAGCTAGTATTAGACCTCTTTTACCTCTTTCCTCACCCCTTTGCTTTCAGGGCAGATTGGCCTCTTCTATGTTTCTTGAACACATCTAGCACGATCCTACATCCAAGTTTCAGAACTTACTGTCCCGTTTGCCTGTTTCCTTCCTCATGTTGGCCTCAGCTCAATAAGCCAGGCACAGAAAGACAGACACTGCATTATCTCACTTATATGTGGAATCTATAAAAGTCAAACTCCTAGAAGCAGAGTGTAGAAAGGTGATTACCAATGGCTGGGGATAGTGAGTGGGAAGAAATTGGAGAGATGATGGTCAAAGGATACAAATTTTCAATTAGACAGGAAGAAAAAGTTCAAGATATCTATTGTGATAGTATGGTGACTATTATTAACTATGTATTATGTACTTTAAGATCACTAACAGATTTTGTGTTCTTACCACACACACACACACACACACACACACACACACAAATAGTGAGATGACATATATGTTAATTAGCTTGATTCGGCCATTCCATAATGGATACACATTTCAAAACATCATGTTGTATACCATAAATATACACAATTTTATTTGTTAATTAAAAGAATTAATGCTATGAGAAAAATGACAAATTACAATAGATAACTAAGGTGCAATAATAATTTTGTCTTCTTTTGTGCTGCTGTAACAGAATACCTGAGACTGGATAATTTATAATAAATAGAAATTTACTGGCTCATAGTTCTAGAGGCTGGAAAGCCCAATATCAATGTACTGGCACCTTGCAAGGACCTTCTTGCTACATCTTCACATGGCAGAAGGCAAGAGGGCAAGTAAGGGCAAGAGAGGGTTGCAATTGTCCTTTTATAACAGCACCAATCCCACCCAAAAGGGTGGGGCCTTCATAACATAATCACTTCTTAAAGGTATCATCACTTAGTAATGTTAAAATGGCAATTAAAGTTCAACATGAGTTTTGGAGTGGAAAAATTTTCAAATCATAGCAGATGTAAAGGAAAATGTGATTAATTTCATCTGTAAGGATTCAGAAAAGATTTTATGAAGTGGAATTTTTGATTGGCCCTTTTATTATAAGTAGAAATGATGAACTATAGAAGGCTCTTGAGCAAGGCAGTGATATAACTCAAACTCTGCTTTAGAAAAAAGATTAATCTGGCATTATCACAGCCTTAATTGGGATTAAACCCAAATTTCCATGATTTAGGAAAAATAATAAGACAATTTTTTCAAAGTTTATATTCTATTCAATTCAGGGTCATTTGCCTAACTGCTTTTAGATTCAATGTATATAAAGCTTAATATTGCTTTCTCCATAAAATGAATGCATGTTTCAAATTTTTAATAAATATCTTAAGCATATATGGAGAGCTAGGTTCAGTATCAGAATAACTGGAATATTTACTCAGTAAACTGAAAGTCTTTTTAAAAATTACAATATATTTATCCCTATCTCACTTGTAACTTTTAGGAAGCACTTGTTCACTTACAATCAAATATTTTTGAAATGTCTATATGCTCTAAGATGTGTGCTAGATATTACAGTGCTATAGAGTCAATATTTAATATATGCTCTCTGAAGTCAAAGAACTTGTAAATTAACGAGAAAAAAGACAAAAACCATTACAAAATATATTATTACAAATATGATAAATTATCTGCTATGAAACAAAAATAGGGTTGTTATAAAACATTGTAATAGAAGGCCTAATTTTATATGGAGTCAAGGAAGTAAAATTTAATTTGAAACAAAGAGTTGGTGGAATAAGGGTCGAAGAGGAGAGAACATCAGGACAGAGAGAATGCCAGGGAAGAGCGTAAGTGAGAGCTCTGAGTATGGCCAGGGAAGCATGGCAGAGAGAGACAGACTGGCTTGTAAGCATCCAGATAAGAAAGAAATGACACACCACATGATAAAGCTGAAAAGATTTAAAAAAGAGTCAGATGATGACCAGGTTTGCACTTGAGAATACTCCATTGTGGGAATTTCCCGTAAAGAATTTTAAGCAGGGACACAAGAGCACTGCGATGATGGGACTTGCACTAGGGTATTGGTAGTGAATGTGCGAGGAAAGCAGAAGTAGGTAAGGGTGTGTGTATGTGTGTGTGTGTGTGTGTGTGTGTGTGAGAGAGAGAGAGAGAGAACACACTTTGATAATATCCTCTTATTGATTATCATAGAAATGTCACACAAACATTAAAGAGACTTAATAATATGCCCAATGGTGTATATTATTTTTTACCATTATAAGAACTCTGAAGGTCAACAGAAGGAAATAACATTTAATATTGTTTTCAATGTGAAATAATGTTATGTGCCTTGTAAGTGCAAAGTAACATGAAGGATGTTTAACATATCACCTGTGAACTTCAAAAGATTTTCTTTTGCAAGATTAAGTCGATTAACCCATCAATAAATTATAAATAGAGTTAACCGGATTATTTTGAAGGAACAAACAGAGAGATAAACACTTTAGAATCAATACATGTAATTAAACCTGTTACTTGTTACAGCCATTAGTTTCATAGTTAATAGATGACAGAAACTTCTATTGGAGCCGAATTGAATGTGCCTGTTAGTAACAATGAGTAATAATAAAGTACACGGCTATGTAACAGAAACAAATGAAGTGTAAAATAAAGTAATAGAAGAATAATAGAAGAATATGACAACCTAAATGCTTTTTTTTTTTTTTGCTTTTCAATATTCTCAGAATAAAGTACATTATAAACAAAATCTCACTTTTATATCTGCTAATGTTATGGACAGAAACATAATTGATAAATCAGATAACCTGCTTTGCTGAAGTTTATTTTATCAAACATAAGACTCCACTGCCTTCATGCAACAAGTATCTGATTCGTATTATGTGACATAATTAGGACAACTATAAATTATTTTACACTGAATATTTTTTAAATATCTCATTTATATATTCTCCCCCATGTAATAAAATAGCTATTTATTGTTAATTTCTTATTAAGATGTGAAAATCTTCCTGAAAATATGCCTGAGTCTTTTCAATTTCTAGACTGCTTGTTACAGGCATACTTAAAGCAATGTTAGCTATTTTAAGTTATTAATATGTAATAATAGTTGTGATAATTTGAACAAACCAATAGAACCTGAAGAATAAAGAAATCCAGCAAACATTTGAGAGAGAAATGCTAAGTACAACAGCAGAATCTGGTATCCAAAGTAACAGAATTAATAAAGCAAACAAAATAAGACTTTGATGGTAATATGATAAATATCATTAGAAATAGTGGAAACAGCATTATATCTGTTAAGCAGAAATAGATGCTGTGAAAAAGAAATCATTCTGTTCTTTTAAAATTAAAAGATAATCATCTCCCCTTCCTTTAAATAGTGTGTTACCATGATAAACAGGAAAAGAGACCATAATTAAGATTAAATTGGTGATCTGGAAGATAGAGGTTAGGGATTTTCCTAGCACATAGAGTTAAAGGGCAGATAGGAAGTATAAATGGTAAGCTGAGGAATAGTGGAAATATCTAGCAGTTCCAGTATTCATTGTTGTAATAGGAGTTCCAGATATATATACAGTAAAACCAGAGATGATATTAATCAGTCAGTTTACAAATATTTGTTAAGTACCTACTTTCTTCCAATCATTGAGTTATGCACTGGTGACACAGTGATAGCAAGAAGACTCCTTGTCTAAGAGAGAGAGATTGGCAATAATCACAGAAAAAATAAATTAGGTAAGCTCAGGTATATATAAGTATTAAATTAGAAGTAAAATCCATGATATGAAAGAGAATTAAGGTGGTCAGATGGCAGGGGCTGAGACTACTTTAGATAAGATGGTCAAATGTTGTGAGTAAGATGGTATTTGAGTTCAAAAAACTACGGGAAGGAGGCTGTCATGTGCGATCTACAGGAAGGTAACCTCAGCAAGTACGACAAGCTCTGCTACAGGAAAGAGTTGGCATGTTTGATGGAATGAGACACAGTGGGCTGGGCTAGGAAGGAGTTATGGAATGGGAAGAACTTAGAAATAATATGGGATGTTTTTGGCCTGGCTTACTGAGTCAGGATTTTATTTGGGTTGCAATGGAAAGTCTTTGGAGGATTTAGGTTTTATACTTAAAACAAAAATCCATGCCTTCCTTCAAAAAAAAATCATTTTCACTGATTGGTAGACATCTTGTTCTAACTGTAAGGGGCCAACCTGAAAAGGGGATATCAGTGGCTGTTGAACTAGTCCAGGGAAGGGATGATGGCTGCCATGCACAAGGTCATAGGTGACTGTGCCTGTGGGCCCCTTGGAGATGGCTGAGGGTGGGATATATACTCAGCTTTGTTCCCACCATCTGTCACCGCAGAGGCATATCTGTGGAGATACACCATTCTTTGAGTAGTCTTATTAGCTGTAATTAATCATTAGGCAACACTAATTCTTTTGATTGTATAGACTTTATTTTGGTTTACATTTACAAATTACCAATTTTTCTAGGGCATATCTACAGACATGTGGTCTGAATTACACACAACAAAAACACAGTTTAGTGAAAATTTAAAAGTTATATCAATATAACTTTCTCATTCAATTTTTGAAGTTAGAAAATATAAATTGAAACTCAGAATATGACATGGTTAATCAACAGTAGAATATTTTTAAATAGAAATTTTTACTATGGTTACCCAACCAATTTAAAGTGATTTCAGTTAGAAAAGGCTTAGGATTTGTTTACTTCATGAATAACTTCAAACAAAATTTACAATTCTGACTAATGTCACATTTGTCATTAAATTAGACAAGAAATTTCACTGAATTCTGTATAAAAGTTTAATAAATTTTATTACTTTTAAATATCTTACTGGAGAGCCTGAGAAAAATATGCTTTTCTTCAGAGCACATGCATGCCCAGTAGCTAATTTTTCAAGTTTATTGTGTCAGGGTTGTGCTTTCTGAAGGTCAAAAGCAATTATATAGAATTAAATGTTTGCTGAATTGCATTAAATTGGGAGAAAAGTTCTTAAAGAACTTATGGAAGCTCAAGGAATCAGGACATGTACATGTACAGTGCTCTTAAGGCTGAGGGTTAAAATGTTAGTTCAGAATGCCCTTTATTTCTGAATTATCAATGTTTAGGACTTAGTTTAGGTAGTATCCATCCCTCTCTTGTTTCTTTGTAGATAACACTGAAAGTATGTTTTTGTTTATGAATTTATTAGTTAACTTGTAGGCTAATTTACTCTGATAAAGGGGTTCAAAATACGGTGACCCAAGTAACACAAATATGTATTTCTTCATTATATAGGAGGAGAGTAAGCCAGTGCTGGCATGGCGACTGCCTTGCTCAATATGTGACATTCTTTCACTTTGGAGACCAATAGACTCAATATCTGTTTTTCTCTTACATATTTTGCATATCTATTTCATTTTTTAAAATTTAAATTGATTCTAACTCTCTTTCTGTATATTTTAACGATGATATTGTAGGTTGAACAGACCAGTACTAAGATAAATTAAAAATTTAATATTCTTCAGCTATGATAATCTATAGTGCTATAAATTGCAGTGAAGAGCATCACTTTCACAAATACATTAAAATTTCCAAATCATTACTGATAGAAACTGGGTTTTTAAAAATACAAGTTAAGTGTCTGAATATTTTCATGTAAATTATTTGGAAATAGTTATATATATATTACCCACAGATATTTCTATTAACATACTTGTAATACAATATATCCTCCTTGTAAATGGATCAAACACAGTTATAAATTAAGCAATACAATTCTAACTTGCTTAACTTCTTAAAGTTAAATGTTCATACAATGTTATATATACGTTACATACACATCACATATATGTAAATGTCATATTTAAATTGTCACATATATATTTCCAGTTGTTCATATGTAAATACAGAGATATCTTTTTCACTTACTTTTATTTTATAGAATTAATATGTTCTCATTAAATAACAATTAAAATACAGACAGAAGTGGGGAGGCTAATGTTCTTTTTCATACATCTTTCTTCTACTCCCAGCTCTGATTCTAAAGTTCTCCTCAGAGATATTTTCAGCTAATAGTTTTGTATATATGCTACCAAGTATTTTTATTTGCTTTTAGATATATTTTTGTTTATGTTTTTATGAAACTTTAAAAAAATTTAAGATGTCTTGGATGTCCTTAATTTTAGTACTTATAATTTTATTTATTTATTATTAGTTGTTTAAAATGTGTTATAACTAATAATTGTACATTCCAAAGAAAATAAATGTCATTTAAAACCTATACAATATATAACAACCTTCTCTTGCACCTCTACATTGTTTTGTGTTTCTCCAATATAAGATAATATGATATTTTAACTTGATTTTTGTTTTATTTAAAAATGTAGTGCGGAATGTTTCTCATGCTTTGTATGGCTAATTAAATATGTGATTACCTTGAAATAACATAACTCTTTAAACAATTTACTATTAATGGGAGTGTATTATTTTGAATTTTCTGTAAATGTGTTTCAATCAACATTTTCATATACAGATAGCTATATTTTAAATATCTTTTATGTGTTTTAAGTGCCTGCTAAAATTTGAGTGTTTTACAATATCCCAGAATTTTTGTATGGATGGTACTTGAGATAGTAAATTCCAAATCCTCCTTTATAGATAAAGAAACTCTGGTATTAAGGAATTGAAGTGAGTTCTCCAATGGTAAACAGTAATTTCACTGCCACCATGAAAAGCATCTTTATCCCCCCCCTTGCAATTAATTATGTGTATATGTACTGCTATTGACAGGGATACGAACTTAGGACTTTTGATAGTCCAATAGTATGCTAAGTTTTAGTTTGTTCATACCTGGTACAGTGACTAGGGTGACTTTGTTCTCTAGATTTTTTTCCTCTAAGTTTCCAAATTCTAAAATTACAAACTCCTCTATACTGTACTTTCATCAATCCTTAGTCTCCTACACAGATTTATTTTCTTGATAACATTTATCACTTTAAATTACTTATTTATTAATTTTCTTTTTCCTCCACTTAGAATGCAAGCTTCAGGAAGAATTTGATACTTGTCTTTTATGCACAGCTATTGCTCTAGCACTTAGAATGATGCTTAACTCATTGCAGGATTTAAATATTTGTTGAACTATTTCTTTTCTGACTTTTTGCTGATACCAGAATCATTTTCTTTTCACTTATCACAAATGTTATCATACACTGTCTTGTGGTATATCATTATTTTTTTAAAAGATCTTCTTTCCAGAGTCCTGTAGCTCCTTGTTCTAAAATGAATAGATTTATCAATATATGGAAGTGCTCTTCATTCTTTTGCTCCTTTCATTTTTCTCTGCTTGGCAGTTAGAGGGCTGTTTCAGTTAAAAAAAAAATTATGTTTTCAGATGTGGGGCGTTTTCTTTTGTTAATATCTATCAGTAATTCTTTCTGCTCTATATTTCTTTTTTGTTTGTTTGTTTTTATTTATTTGCATCCTAGTTGACCAGTGTTTAGCCTTTTGTATTTATACTGCCTTCTTCTACCTTTTCCATTCTTTCTGTCTCTTCTTTTTGACTTTGTGCTCTGAAGTTTTTTCAGTGTTACATTTTTGTTACTTTTGCTATCATTATATTTTAATTACCAAGAAGTTTATTTTGTCTTTTGAGTATTCATTTTTTATGTAGCTGCTTTTTTAATGTTTTGGATTCAATAGCTTCTTTAATCAATTTGAAAATACTGAATATTAGTACAATTTTCTTCAATTTCACTATTGTTCCCTGAATTAGTGGTTTCCTTAAGTGGTTAATTTCGTTTTTCTTTGTACATGTGTTCCTTCTCTTCTTCAGTTGTTTGAAAATTCTTGGTTGTACGTTTATATTTGTGAATGTAAGAGAATATTGGTTAACATAGATAGTTGAAGGGATTTCCTTTCTTTTAAGTAGATTGTTTTCCTTCCAGAATCGCTAAATGTGAGGACTCAGTACATGAGTGAGGTGTGCTCACAACCAGGATTCCCCTCGGTGCACACTCTGATAGCACAACACACATGGATTCTGCTCATAAACCCTTTACCTTGTGCCCTAATGTTTCCATCAGGAAGTTTAGCTAAACGCTGGCAACCTTTTAGAATGCAAAATCAGTTTTTACTTTGAAAGACAGAGGTGCTTCTGTTATTTCTCTGAATGTGTGGTGATGATGGCGGAGGTAGGCTATCTGTTCCAGTTGTTCCAAATATGGTTACTATGTTTACTGTTCTACATCTCATTCCCGCTCTTTGAATGTGTGCCATGCATGTTGGAGCCTTTCTGAAACTGCAGAGGGAAGAAATTGTTCTAAACCAAGTCAGGCCTGCTTCTTTTTCAAACTGTTCTCAGCACCTTTAGAGGCTTGAACCTCAGGGTTATTGTGACTATATCAGTGCTGTATCTACTCAATTTTGAACACGCTGCTCCAATTCCAATGTAACTCTGGGAGGAAGAGATGAACCTATATCTGCCCAGGCATTATCTTAAATGAGGCACATGGAATATTACAAATATCTATTTCTATTTTTAATTTATTTTATACTATAAAGTTTTATGTAACCATAACATTTACTTACACGTGTAAGAACAAAAATGGCAATATCTTCATTCACAGACTATGAAACCATATTAATTATACAGTGGATTCTTGGAGGGACATGAGGGTAGTTATTGGTTCTCATCAGACAGGTACTTGAACAAATGTTAGAGTGAATTACAAGTGAGGTTTATCTTACATTTTTATCTTTCAGCATTTTACCACATAGTGTTTTTGGCTGCTCATATCTATAAAAGGGTTTGGATCTATTTTTTCTTTTTTGATATAAGATTTTGTGTTAATTTATTTTCTGAAATCAATTTTCTCTTATAGTTCTTGTGATTTTCTGTCATTCTGGCCACTAGAAATTGCTGGGACCTAGGTGGAAAACATTGTGTTTGATGCTATTTCCACAAATTTCATGCTTCATATGGTCTGTAGAAAAATGAACACAAGCTTTTCAAATAGCCATATTTTGCTCAAACGTGTTTTTATGGCCTAACTCTAAAGCTCTAACTAAACTCTAGAGCTCTCCAGCACTTTGGCTCACCATCAAGAGTAGTGCTGTGAGCAGCAATTCCATAATACAGTATTGCTCTTGTTATTTTATGACAATCTGCAGGCACTCAGGAGAACTGGATGGGCAATTCATATAATTCTACTACATAATGCAAATTTCCTTGAACTACAAGGTAGCATTTGTCTTAGTAGCAACATGAAGGTGAACACTGAGTACTGTGGAAAGCAAGTGATTTATGATCCATGGGAAATGATTCTGCCCCACCGACTGGTTAAGTGTGGGGCTTTAACAGCTATAAAGCATAAATCTACTGTCTATGAGGCTGCTCAGTTTTATTACTATTTTTCTAACTTGAGAATTTTCCTGTTGGGGATAGAACCACCTTGTCTGGTCATTTATTACTCGTGCTTAAAGCTTTAACTACAGCGAGATTCTTTGCGTACGATGATGTAAATTTCCTGATTGTATGTGGGATAACTTGGGTCAATTTTTGTACGCTCTCTCATTCTCTTCATTATAGTCTAAGGAAGGATGTGAGGGATTAAAAGTGTATAAGGGCAAGATTCAGGGCCATAAGGAGTCCAATAATGAGAAGTTAGGGAAATGATGCAAAAAAAACTGAGGTCATAGAAAACAATTGAACCTTTCAAAGGTGACAGAGGAAAAGTGAAGAAGAGCAAGAACGGAGTGTTAGCATAATTTTTATGAAAAGCAGAAAAAGAGGGAGTAAAAGAAGGAGAGATGGAAGCCTGTGGAATTGAGTGTGAAGAAACAGAATTGAATCTATTTCTCTATACAGTTAGTCTTTACTTGTCTAATTAGTTTTTCTCATTTTTTTTCCTTCCACGTAGGATCTATTCTTGATAATTTCTTTACCCAGCCATACACTCTTTTTTTTAATTCATTTAATCAAAGATAAAAACATATTTCTCACTTTTTAACCTTTTGATTAATGTTAAATTAAACTGAATTTGGCTTAAAGCTGCTTCTGTAGTTGTGAACTGTAACATAACTTAATCTGTAAACAAATTGCAACCGAACTTGAGAGTATATTTTTGTAACAAGCAACTAAGTCTAAGCCAATCATATCATCCAAGCTTTCAGCCAATCAGAGGTTGCAAACTGCCCAGACATGCCCAAAGAAAGCAAAGGCCCAGCTGTAACAAATTAGGCTATTTCTTTGGGTCACTTCTTTTTTCTATGTATGAATACTGCCTGCCCACCTTGCTAGGTGGAGCTTTCTGAACCCTTACTGGCTCAGTGTGCTACCTAATTCATGAATCGTTTCTTTGTTCTAATCAACTCTGCTAAGTTTAATTTTTCTAAAATTTTTTATTTATCATTAACAACTGAGTGATGTGCATGTGTGTGTGTTAGTGTGTGTGTCATATAGGTACTGACACTTTCCAAATTGACATTTGAAGTTTTGTAGCATCCCATGTGAAGATGTTGTGTCTCAGAGATTGCTGTATGTATTCCCACAGCAATTGTTAGCTTTAACCAGAAATAATCTCCCTAAATGGGTGAATCACAAGGTGGTTATCAATAGTTAATACCAAAGTGAAAGGAACGTGCCATTTTTGAGGTGAGGTAGGAAAAGATAAATCTGAGAAGGCATTTTCAAGACTTTCAAGTAATTGAAGATTTAGTTTTCTGTATATAGTATATACATTAGTAAGTAATTAAGGCATTTAGAGTTAGGTTAATCCTGTGCACCATTGGGTAAGCTATCACAGCAGGTTTAGCAGTTTTCTATGCATTTATGTTGTGATAGCAGCAGTCTTTACTAGAAAAAGCTCTCTTTTCAGGCATCTGGTGGTCCATGTTCTACCCCAGCTTTATAACTTAATAGTTGTGTGACCTTAAGCATGTTCCTTTAGTATCTTAGGTCATTTTCCCCCAATCTGTTAAGGAGGACAAATAATGCTTTCCCAATTGTCACATACTGCCCCTCTGAGTTCAAATGGATACCATACTGGCCAGCATGTGCAGAATATTAAATAACAGAAAAACATAAATAATTATCCTCAGAGTGTGGAAGAATATATTGTAATATGTATATATTATTATATATTTTTAGATTTATATAATACTATGATGCCAGGAAGTTTTTATTTGATTATAGTAGTCTATAATAGGAGTTCCTATTAGGTGTTTGTGAAACTTCATAATGTTAATGTTGTTTCAGAAGAAACTTACTTTATAACAATACCTAATTGTTACCAAACTATTTCAATATACTGTACAAATGAGCACACTTTCATAGGAAAAAAAATATATATCACTAGTAAATAGCCCAAGGAATAAACAACTTTAGTAATCATTTGCCATACTGTGATATAGTTTTTTTCTTTTACCAATAATAGAAGTTAGTTATCTACTCACATTAGGGTTTTCTTTATTAAAAAAACTGATGCAAAAATTTCCTTGTCTTCTTTTGTGATTTGTGTGTGAATGTGTGTGGTAAAAGGAAGTGATGGATATGTTTAGCCCCTTGATTGTGGTAATGCTATCATGGGTATATGCATATGTCCAAACCCATCAAGATGCACACATTAAATATGTGCAACTTTTTCATATATTATGAAATTATAACTCAATAAAACTTTAAAAAGAGAACTGGTACAAATATGAAATATATTTTTGATATAAGTAATGTCTATTGAGAAGGCTCCATTATATAATTTTTTGATTATACACTAATGAATGTAATTCAGTGAAGCAAAATTAAATTTGAATTATATTTATTGATTCTAAATTACATTTCCAATTTTCATTTCAGATAACAATCAGAATAAATCATTATATCAACCTGATCGAAACCAGTGATATAGGGTATTTACTCAAAAACATTTTACTTGTATTTTAAGTATACATTGCTACTATGTTTAAAAATTATAGGAAAGTAAGTTCAGAAGATTGAGGAAAAATATTTCTTAATAAAGTAAAATTTTGTTATATGTTATATTTTAAACATTTAAAAGTTTAATCAAGACTTATTGAAGGCAAATTATTCAATGGTAATTATGCTTTGAGATATAAAGGGATTTTTTTATATCTCAATTCCTTAAGATATGCAACTGTAAGGATTATATGATCATTAATACTATTAATTGGTAATATTTTCCAGAAATAATTATGAATCTTGAAATGTACACGTTGAATGCATGATTTATCAGTGATTCAAATATATGCAGCAATATAAGTGAGACACCCAAATAATTGAGATCAGTATGAATCTCCATTTTATAGAATTTACTTCAGTTTTATTAGCAAGATGGTACCATTTTTCAACATAGATCTATATTCCATTGATTAGTTGATTAAATAAAAAAGGTTGTTGCTTTTCTCAAACCAGTCACATGCTGAGACATGGTAAGCAAGATGATTAGCTGTAACTCTGTGCACCAAACATGCATCCTGGGGATCTGCTATCACATGCAGCTTTCACTGAAGAATGAAAAGGTCACTTGCTTCGTTATGTGCTTTAGTGCCTGGCTAACATTCAAAGTTCACACATCAGACATTGAGTGGAAGTATTTATTTTCTCTGCAGAAACAACAAAAAACTTTTTGGAACTGGAGCCCAATGAGCAAAGCTCAAAATTGAAACCATTTTTTATACTATTTTTTCCTCAGAAACTATGCTAATCATCTCATGTAATAAATTACGACCCTTGAAGCATGGCCAGAACAAAAACATATAATTACTTTATTGTCTATCATTATTATGTGGAGGCGCATTTCCAGGTCAACAATTTAAATGCCTTGGAAAATTGTGGAAGAAGTGCTGTGAGAGGTGAGAATATAATGTGATAAAAGGAAATTTTAGCAAGTTGAAGTAGAATATCTGCACCTAAGAGGAGAGAGTTTACTAATGGGATGTTTTCTTGTTAATACTTTCTCCAGGGCCTGAATATTTCTGGGTAACATGTAAGTTGATCTTTCCAAAATGATGTAGCTGAATAATATATCAGAAAGAAGGACAGGGTTGTTCAAGATGAACTGACTGTGGCTTTTATAATTCAGTACATGAAGAAAAAACGAGTTATTTATAAAGACAGATGTGAATGCACACTGCACTGAATGCACTGGAAGTTTTAAATAATTTACAATTACACATTGTGCTTTAGTTTAGAGTCTAAATTTGTATTGAATTTCAGAAAGTTGTTCTCTAAGGAGTCTTGCAATTGTAAGACTTGGATGGAAGGGACAATTGCTGCATGCAATTCCTGTGCTGCTGTGTTCAAAGCATATTTAAAGCATCCGCTGCCATGCCACGCATTCTCCAAGAAATAAAATGAGGTTAGCTATGGAACACGTCTACATTTGTATGCTCAATCGAAGTATTTTTGTCCTACAGATCTTGTAACATAGTTTAGTGTAAATGTACCATCAGTTATCCCTATGTCTCAAATACTGTCAATCTGAACTGAAAGTGGAGCAGATTTATTAGCAAAGCTACAGACCTCTTATGCAATTGTTAATTCTATTTATAATGAAGTTCAGTACAATTTTAGAAATGTAGCTGTAAGTGCATTTGTTGTTCTGATTCTTTATAATTTAACCTATCATTTCAGCCTGACAATGTTCTATTTTTTTTAAGCTTGGTAATAACATTTACTTTGCCAGTAGTTTTATTTAGTAATAATTGCCGAAAGTTAAACAGCATTTATTATCCCTTGCCTCATGCTGTACTTTTGGAATCCTGCTACCAACACAGAAATTGAGAAAGTTTCCATTCACTTGAGCGTAAGATCAATGGATAGTATGGCATTGCTTTTCTGCTTTATGATTTTTACCAATAAAAATCTCTGTCTTTCACACTTGCAGCACTTTTGGAATTCCTATGCTAAGAGTCACTATCCTTGGGCAGAAAACAAAGGTACTGTGTGTTACTGTAGAAGTAAAATGCAGTTTTTGCAGTAATTGGTGGTCTCTTTATAAAACAAAGATTAGGTAAGAATGAGTAAAAAAAAATGAGTCCTCAAAAAAGTTCCAAATGGGAGCTCAGACTAGAATTTTCAACCTGCTATGCTGTGATCATTCTAACTCAATTTTCTCAAATGCAAACGCTAGTTTGTTGCTTTGTCCTCTCATCCGTTCTTAAGGCTGAATGATGTAGATAGTATCATTCAGTGCCAGGGTCAGAGGAAAGTAAGACAGCAGAAGGTTTGGAACTATTCATGGAAACAGATGAGAGTTTCATATGACCAAAGAGTGGAAATGGTTTTATGGCCTACTGGGTAATGTGGAGGGTAAAGATATCCTCAATTTCTCACTGTAAAAGAATAAAAGTCGTTAGCATTTCCCCGGATCCTGTACACATCTACTATCCATCCACCCATTTATCCTTATAATAAGGGATAGTAGTTTTTGTTATAGTGTTTTGCATTGTTTTGCTTTGCTTGTTTTATTCTCTAGATGCTTAACAAATTGTTTCTATTATATTGATTAATTGATTAATAGTATTGGAGAAGCTGGGAGCAGTAGCTCACATCTGTAATCTCAGCACTTTGGAAGGCTGAGGTGGGAGGATCACTTGAGTCCAGGAGTTCGAGGCTGTGTTCGTGCCATTGTACTCCAGCCTCGGCTACAGAATGAGAACTTGTATATAACAAAAAACAGGAAGGAAGGAAGAAAGGAAGGGAGGGAGGGAAAATATTATTAAAATATGAGGAATTTTCTGGAGTTTCCATTACTTTCCATGGAGGATAAACTTTAATATAATTCAGACTACCTGTTCACTTTCATGGTTTCCTGTATAGGAAAAAAACCTTAATAACTAAAGGCAAATTAATTGACCAGAGAAAGAGTTGAATTTCACGGTCTTATAATTTCAATGTAGTGTCTTTATTTGCGATGCAATGTTCACAAACATAACCAATCTAGTATATATGAGTGTTTGCACAAACTGTGTCCTTTTTGCCACCCTGGAGTAATATTCTCTACCTCTTATGTTAGGGAGAAAATAACGCACTACCATCATTTTGCTCTTTGCCGTATTCTTTCTTCCAGTACATTTTTACTCCAGCAATCCTTAAAAGTGAGCTTTCTTATTCCTATCTTTTGCTTCTAATTTTGCCTACAAGTCAAAAATTTTTAAAGTGTTACATAGATTTGTATTTGTACTGGTCTGTAGCCTGTTCTGAAAAAGCTTGAAATAAACTCTTCTCTCAGTTGGACACAATGAGAAATTAGAAAGGGAAATTTCAAAGGCATAAACTACATCCTTTTTCAAATACATAACTGATATACAAAAGTTTGGGTTGGTCCCCCAAAACTAAGGTAGTTAGTCCACTAGCTGGAATATTTTTGCTTGGTCAGACTGGATGTTCTTTGCTATCATTTACCACAATTGTAATTCCATAGCAGTGGGGTGTTGTTTGCTAATTGTCTATGTTCCTTATAAGAACAGGTACTGGATCTACTTTGCTCAGCAACTATCTTTAGTAGCTAGAAGAATACCTGACACTTGGTAGAAGCTGTTTAAGTAGCTTGGTAGAAGCTCTTAAATTAATGATTGTATCTTTGACATCTAACTTTATAATGAGCTTATGTGTGGCCTTCCAGGATAAATAGGTTAGAGTGTTGAATTTTTAATTATGGAATTAAAACCACACTCAATAAATTCTTTGACATTATTTTACATTTAAGGCTATATTTTATTAACCAAATAAAATCATGAAAGACGTAAGTTAATCATATTGATCTAGTTTAAAGTGAAAATAAAGAAAGTGAAATTAAAAAATTAGCAAAGTAATGGGGGGAAAGACTTAGGAAAAGTGAAGAGGCCTAGAATTGTTTAAAATTTTAATTGAAATACCTAAGAAATGTTAGGCGAGCTGAGCTATAACACATTCTTTAGTATAAATTATATGTTATTTAACATGTATATCTTATAAGTCTGTAGTGTTTAACTCCACAAATCACTTTTTTAAAACTTGATTTAGTTGTATATTCATTTATATTTTTTCCATTTTCCAAACTGTTACATAATGGGAGTATATCTGTTTGCATTGGTGCTATGATTTTTATGAATCTTCCTCAGGGTACTATATAAGGCAATTTAGATTCTTCAATACCTGAAGAGAACTGTAGTTATGATTCATTTTTATTTGATATGAATACTAATTTTTAATTGAAAATAATCTAATATTCCATCACTAATGATGCAGAGACTAATAGAAGCAGCAGTGGGTGATTTTTTAAATTGGAAAATATTTATTATGCTTCAAATATTAAATTCTCATAATATTTAATAACAGGATGGCAGGATATATTGGCGTGTTTTTATCCATAGGAAGATACATGTTTTCTTGATGCAAACATTGATTCTCAATTTAGCTTTAGTCACTACGTATACCTGAGTCAATGAATCTTGATATTGACCTTAATAGTAATCAATTTCTACTTCATATTGGCAAAGTCATAAATCATAGTTACATGACATTCCGGTGTTCCTGTTTTCTAATTTCCCACGACATTCTCAGATCAATACCTCACTATTTACTAAATGAAGAAAGCAGTTTATTTTGATAACTCATTTGTAGTACATAGCATTTTAAAATTAGGAAGCTGATATTTTAACTTTTATAATTCCTAAAAGGCATCACAAGATAGAACATGATCAAGGGAACTCACACTTCTGCCACCTTTGAATCTTAAATAACTTGATTTATAATTGATGATTGATGCACATTTTTATTTCTAAGTGTGAGGGCTACATAAACAAATAGGTAGTTACTTTATTCAGAGACATGCCACTTAAAGCAATATTATAAATGCAAAATACTTGAAATTGAATTAAGCGATTTAACCTGCGCCATAAAATTAGTTGCTGAAATGCAGAGTTAGAAGATAATTGCCAGATTTCAGCATCAGTATGTACCATTCTCTAAAACTTTAGAAGTGTTATGACAGTATTTAAAATATAAAAAGCTGCACCTAGATAAAATTGACTCATCAAAAGAAACATACAGCAAAGAGACTACAGAATGCGCCTGGAAAATTAACAAGGCCTGGTGCTCTCCGCCTAAATCATTGTTACACACTAATTAGTGCTGTGCTCTGATTTGAGGCTTTAAATTCTTTCCTTTGAAGATTTTCTTAAAATTATATTCAAAGGAAATGCTCTTCTTTAATAAAACTGTATAATTCTCTGTTCACTTGGGAAACATAACTTCCCAGCATAATGCGGCTGAAAACCAGGAGCTGACTTCTAATAGAGGTGCTAATTATTAGCATTCTAGCCTCAGCAGAATGCTGCATTCTGTATGCCTGAAATAAAATAATAGTCCACAAATATTTCTCCTCCATCCCAATAAGTACTTGAAAAATTCAATAATGTTCATTAAATACATAAATGTGAATATTAAAAATAAAGATTTTCCCCCTGTGATTTATTATGTACTGTCTGAAAAGCAAAGCTGAAAGAAGGCATCATTATATGACATAAAAAAGAATTCTTTGGCTGTTAATTATAATGTAAATTTATCATCATACCAGGGGAAAAGAATGACTTAATATTTAAAATCATTGGGCATAGCTTGGTCACTCAAAATATAGATGCATTAACCTTCAATAATTCATACAGTACAATATGGACAAGGATAATATAAAATGACGAGATGCCTTAAAATGATTTAAAAGAAATTCTTGTAATGGTCTGTTATAAATGGAAGCTCGACAGAAGAAAAGAGGCTATTTTACATTGTTTCTGGAAGATAGAGTAGTTAATAGGAAAATTTACACAGACTTTAGTACCAATCTGCAAAGTGCCTTATTTAGTACTTTTTCTACAGGTTTTATAGTGACACTGAATATAATCCAGACTCCCCTTCCCAAATGTAAGAACTTATCATTGTTGTGTTAAAAAAGGAAGAACTTGGACTGATATTTAAAATGGTAAAATTGTTTAAACATCAACTGTCTGTGTTTCATTGAAAACTTAAATTATCCTCTTTGGTACTTTATTTTCTTGTCTGTGCAGAGAGGTGGAAAAGCTGATTTCTAAATGTTTACCATTTATACTACTGAAATCAAGGCAGATTTCCCTGAAAATGTGACAGCTGTAGGGTTGGTGGATAGTTTGTGTTTTGTTAATTTAGGCTGAAAATACATGATACGTCCCAAAGTCTCCATTCTTGAATGGTTTTAGGTAAAAATTGGCCACAAGAGATACTCATGTAAGACTGGGGAGAAGAAGGTGGAACAAAATCTATTGTACTTTGAAAGTCCTCATCATTTAAGGCAGTGAGAAACAAGTGCAGGCCGGGCGAGGTGGCGCATGCATGTAATCCTAGCACTCTGGGAGGCTGAGGCGGGAGGATAGCTTGAGGTCAGGAGTTTCAGACAAGCCTCAGCAACAGTGAGACCCCACCTTTACTAAAAATAGAAAGAAATTAGCCAGGCGTGGTGGCACACACCTGTAGTCCTAGCTACTCGGGAGGCTAAGGCAGGAGGATTGCATGAGCCCAGGAGTTTGAGGTTGCTGTGAGCTAGGCTGACGCCACGGCACTGTAGCCCAGGCAAAAGAGCAACATCCTATCTCAAAAAAAAAAAAAAAGAAAAGAAACAAGTTCAGAGTTGCAGTTTGTTCTCACTTTTCCCTACACCTTGATCAGTTCCACTCAGTATTTCTGGCCCTGCTGACCAAGTAGCTACTTACCTGTGACCTCAGAGATAGTCAGCAAAGAGCCAACACCCACCTGCTTTCCAGTTCCCATCTGGGAGCTTCCTGCCAACTCTGACTTTTACATCTACACGGGGCTTAGTGGTTTTTTGTTCCTGATCTTTTCTGATCTTTTTATTCTTCAGTTCCTCCAACAATTGTGCAAGACCTAATTTCAGTAATAAGTTCCTGATTTCCTAAAAGCCACAGTGGTCTTGTTTTCCAGATGGAACCCTACCTGATGTAGTTGGTGAATATATGCATTGTAGCTACCATATTTTATTTAAAAGGGTCATAGATAATATGTATAATAGTTGAAAATAAAATAAAGGGCTGAATTTTATTTTATAAATACCAGAAAGTTTTTAAGGAAAAACCAAAATTCTTAAGTATATTTAATCTTAAAAGTAAAATTAACTCTGTAAACTCTGGACTTTGCTCTATATTTGAAATTTTATTCTAATTTCATTGGTGGATGTCTTAAAGAAAACTTTTATATATGAATTTGATATTTATAGAAACTATAAAGAAAAACTTTGAACAAAAATAAATATGGCAAAAATTTACTAATTCTAAACTGACTATATTTAGATTAGTATCAGAGCTGCCATGAGATGAATTCATTAAGGCGTTTGTGTTTCTCTCGCTTTCTAAACTTCAACTGAACATTTTTGATTATATTTAACATTATTTCCCCAAAGCATTGTTTCATGTTTCCTTTCAAGGACTCTGGGTGATTGCTCACCAGGGCATTTATTTTATTTCCTGCTTTCTGTCTTCAAAGTGTATGTGTAAATTCATTTATAAGAAAATGTGTGGGATTCATTAGGCCATTTCCTAAGAATATTGCTAACTATCAAAAACTGGGGATTTGTGGAAGGTAATAGAAGCAGCAGAATTACATATACACATATAAATAGATAGATCAGTTTTAGTGTTTGTCACGATATATTTCCATTTATATTTTTTTAAATTTAAAGCAGCCATCTGCTTATGAATTGTGACTCCCAGAGAAAATCAAGCTCATGAATGAGAACTTCTCAGAGATAGTGTGGATAAAGATAAATAGTGGAATGTCTGAAAATTGAGTTCGCAGTTAAGTTCCTGTATAAAGTGAGGAAGTCAGAAAAGTACAACCAGCAGGCCCCCCGCAGAGGCAGTGGGGAAAGATGAAAGAGGGAGACTGCTCATCTTTACTACCACAAATCAGATGAAAGGTATGCAAAAAATTTCTAGGAGATTAAGAAATTCTCAGCTTTATCCCATATCCTATAATGTTTATTTTTTATTTTACTTTTTGTGAATTAAATGCAGATTATTCCAGGCATACCAAAAAGAAGCAATAAGCTATAACTCCTCCTTCCAAATAATATTCTAAACTCATGCCTTACGTATATTGTGGCCAATAATCTTCTTTATTGTTGGGAGCTAAAGTGGGAAAAAAGGAAGCAGGAGGGGTCAGGGGAAATCATAATGTAGATGTTTTTCCCAAGTGTTTATGACAAAAATGCCAATTTTTTTATGATTGAGAGCCAAGACATGGAAACTTATGAAATATTTATATAAAGCTAATTCTAAACTAAAAATTAGTTTCACAGCCAAGAGAAGAAAAATTTTACATACAAATTTTCCAACTCAGATGGCTTATCCAACAAATAGCCAACAAAGTCACAGAAAGGAGAATGCAAGATGAGTAAGAAAGGAGGCCTCATTTTCAGGAGAAAATGAGGACCCAGAAGCAAGCAGCTGTGTAGTGTTGCTAATTGTTTTCTGTAATAAAGGGTAGTGAGCATTAGCTTTGACTACTTGTGTTTCAAACACAAATGGCAGCAGTATAAGCAAGATATATAAATTTATTTCTTATATACAAGAAACCCAAGTTTCAGCAGTCTTTGAGTGTTCTTTTACTTTGTGCTTTCACAATTGTCAGTGTGGTGGGCAGAATTGTAACCTGGGTTCCAAGATTTCTGCTCCCTAGTGTACATACCATATGTAATCCTCTTATGTAGGCAGAAGCTGTGATATCATTCTAACCTATAGAATAAGGAAAAGTAAAAGGATTTTGCAGATGTAATTTAGGTCCCTAATCAGTTGATTATGAGTTATCAAAATTGAATGTATTTTTGGTAGGCCTGACTTAATTAGACAAGCCCTTTAAAAAAAAGATTCTAGGATTTCCCTAAGTTAAACACTTGAAGCAGCAGAGACACCTTCTTACTGACCATGAATGAAGAATTGTCTTGTTGTGAAAAAGAACACAAAGCAAAAGACAACAAGCAGCCTCTAGTAGGTAGCAGAGTGCTTCGATACTGCAACTGCTAGGGGGTGAATTCTGCTACAATCACATGGGCTTGCAAAATGGACCCCGAGCATCTGATGAGACCATAGATCCATTCAACACCTTGATTCCAGCCTCTTGAGATCATGAACATGGGACCAGCCTACACCATGTCCTAACTCCTGATCCCAGAAAATCTGAGATAATAAATAGTTTCTACTTCATGATCCAAGACAACTTTATGAGCTTTTGTCCTCATATATATTGTATAAAAAATAAGATGAAGAAAGGATTAAGAAAGAAGAAGAGGGAGAAAGAGAAGAAAAGGAAGTGTGTCCTTTTAGGTATACTTCATGAGTTTTATACACAACGATTCTGCTTATATCCCACTAGCTAGAATGTGGTCACATGACCACATTTAGCTACTGGATTCTTTGTTCAGGGTACTTATTGAGAGTTCTATTACTGAGAAAAAATGTGATAATTGGATATTAGGGGAAAATTGAAAGTCTCTATCACAAATTTGGAATGGTTAAAGATGTTAATGGGGAGTAGACAGTGGGATGGGTGCCTCTAACCAGAATGTTACCAGAAGAGAGACCCATCTTTTCTACAAGAGATGTATATTTATCTAGTCATAAAATAATTAGACTGATAATAATCAAGTATCTTAGGAAATCATCAAATGTTAAATTCTATCTCTGATAATAACAACACAAGATCTGAAGTTGTTTCCAACTTAAAAAGACACCAAATTCCAGGTAATAAAATATTTAATGCTTACTACTATCTCTTTGTTCTCACCATTTAAGAAGTATAGCATTCTAAGAGAGGAAAATTTAGAAAAAAATTTTGTTCAATCCAAATCTGACCTTCATGCTTTTAAATACATTGAATATTTGTTCTCTGTGATGGTTAATTTTATGTGCCAACTTGACTGGGCTAACAGATACCCAGACAACTATTAAAACATTATTTTGGGGTGTGTCTGTGAGAGTGTTTCCTGAAGACATTAGTATTTGACTTGGTACACTGAAAAAAGAACATAGCCCTCACCAATGGTGCAGGCATCATCTTCCATTTGTGGAAGGCTTGAATGGGGGGAAAAAAGCAGAGGAAGGATGAAGTCACTGTCTCTGTTTGAGTTGGAATAGTCGTCTTTTCCTGCCATTGCTCATCAGCATTCTTTCTTCTCTAGCCTTCAAACTCAGATCAGGACTTACATTATTAACTCCTCTGGTTCTCAGAACTTTGGACCCAAACTGAATTACACCACCAGCTTTCCTGGTTCTCCAGCTTACAGTGGTAGTTCTTGGAACTTCTTTGCCCTCCATAATCACTTGAGCCAATTCTCATAATAAATATTGGGCAATTGATTCTCTGTCTCTGAAGAACTCTGACTGATACACTCTCATTGGCTGTTTATAAAGACTGACAAATATTAATCAGATTAAATATATTTGTATTAGTTGTCTAGGGCTTCTGAAACAAATAGCGAAACCTGGGTATCTTAAAAGAAAAAATTTATTCTCTCACAATTCTGTAGGCTAGAAGTTCAAAATCAAAGTCTCAGTAAGGTTGGTTCCTTCTGCACCCTTTGAGAGTGAATGTGTTCCTTGCCTCTCTCCTGACTCTGGCGGCCACTGGAATCCTTGGCACTCCTCGGTTTGTGGCAACTTAACTGCAATCTCTGTTTCTGTCTTCATATGACTGTCAGGTATCTGTGTGTGCTTTGTCCAAATTTCTCTCTTATTATAAGGACAGTGTGATTCAGTATGACATCATTTTAACTTGATTCCATCCACAAAGACCCTATTTACAAATAAGGTTATAATCACAGATTTGGATAGACAATTTTTGAGAAACTCTGTTCAACCCACTATTAACATCTTACCATGAATTATAAAATCAAATACGTACAAAGGACAGAAGGTAGCATAAGTGTGTAAATTGGCAGGGAGATGGCTGGAGCAGGGAGAGGGACAGGCAGGAACCAAACATCAAAGAGTGGTGGTGGCTAAAGGGATTTAAAGGATTTAAATTGATTTTTGAAGCATTGCAGGACAATCATAACGTGTGTGTGTCACATTTGGCCCTCTAGATGCCCAAAACAAACATTCTTACTCCATTGTAATTTTCAGGCTCTCAGGAGTAGAGTAGAAAGGTAATCTTAGGAACATCAACCAAAAACTTTAGGAATTGAAGGATTGAAGGGTGGAGTAAGAGAGAGGAGACAAAATTTTGTGAGGTTTGGTGAATGGTGAAAGGGCAATCATTCGTCCACATGTTTATTCTCATTATCAGAGTTGAGCTCTCACAGATGTTATTCTCTTTCTCTTATCATCTACCTGTCCTTTTTCACATTCCTCTTCCAATGCTCTGATATGTTTCTGTATATGAATCCAGTTATTTATTTTCATGACACTCAACAATTACCAGAAAAATACCTTTCATCAAGTTTGTATTTAAATAAATGTGATTATAATAGTCTTGCATTGCAGGGAAAAGGAAGTGGGTCCTAAATAAAGTATGTGAGAAACCATCAAAAATGAATTAAAGAATAGCTCAAAAATTGCACAAAGCCTGAGTTTAATTCCTTGCTATAGAAAGAACCAGATGCTGACATTTTCAGTCACATCTATACCTGGATGTCATAATCAAACATATTAATAAATAGGTTAGGTTTAGACAATCTTCTGTAAA
Source organism: Lepilemur ruficaudatus (assembly GCA_963574885.1). Classification (NCBI taxonomy): domain Eukaryota; kingdom Metazoa; phylum Chordata; class Mammalia; order Primates; family Lepilemuridae; genus Lepilemur; species Lepilemur ruficaudatus. The sequence goes on from CAUYRT010076424.1 coordinate 26,525, forward strand.
AGGGTACCAACTTTCAGATTATCATAATTCTGACCATGTATATTCATAACAATGATTCTCTCACTTGAGATGGGACTCATGTTCCATAAATAATAATTGCAGGGATATATTGATTAAAAAATTATAAAACATGAGCAAAATTTTAGCTGAGAGAGATTGTACTCATAAAATAAAATTAAAAGTTTAGGTTTCTGAACAGATATAATGTTTTTAATGAAATGCATAATAATACCATATGAGAGAACTAATATTATTCAAATATTATATGTACATAGCTATTATGTACTTTTGATGTTTGCTCTCAATTTCTTCTCAGTAAATTAGAAGATACCAGACGCTTCTTCCCTTAATCTAAGAACTAAAAAAATGCCCACCACCTGCTAGCTAAACCCTGTTCAGCCCCAATCTCTTTGATGCCTGTGCATCTGCTCCTCCTCATTGAGCACTGAGGATGAAATAATTTGCTAAACTTTTGCTTTACTCTGTAGTTGTTGTTATCATTGCTATTATTATCACTTACATGTTGTAACTTTTAAGAGATTTTCTTTCAATAAGAAGGAAAATGAACAAACAATGAAAGAGCAGAGGAGACATTAAACAGCCCTTAGTTACTTAACCTTTTGTCTCTCAGTTAACTCATGGAAAATAAGGAGTGAGAGCCAAGTGATTTCAAAATTAATGTCTATTCCTAAAGTTCATTATTTTGCAAGTAAATGCTCAAAATTGGAAACAAACTGGCATAGTTCTTCAAATTAAGTCAGATTTGCCCAAAAGGCATAGAGAATTTTAACTTGGATTTAATTACAACTCTGACACTTAGGAACCATGTGATTTTTAGCAAATTGCTTAATCTCTCTGATCCTTTCTATCCTCAAGTGTAAAATGTTGATAATTATACTCGTGTAAAGGTTTGTAAATCTGTAAGTGACATTTTAATGCAAGGAAACCAGATTGAAAACCTTGGGAACATGAGAGCTCTAGATTCCAGATGTTTAGGGTAGAATTACATTGTATGGGATTATGAATGATAAAACTGTGTATTACAGGGAAGGGGAATCATTGGAAAATGTTCCTATTATATTTTTACTTAGAATTTCCAGAAATTATATAATTGAAGAAAGGTAAAACAGAAATCCTTACCAGTATTGGTATTATTGAGGTTTGGCTGAAGTAATTATACACATAGGGTTGTTAATAAAATTTTTAAATGTATAATTTCCTTAAATTATTTCTTTAGTCTTGATATTGTTTTTAAATCTGATTTGTGTACTATTGAATCACATTTTGAATCTCTATTGTTTTATTACACTAGCTTCTTTTATCATGACTCTCATACTTTCAATATAGTCAAATGTTAAACTCAACCAATTAAATAATGCAATTATTTGACAATTTGTTATGTATGTTACATATATATTAGTACAACATTATGATATGAGAGGGTATGTTATATCTAGTAAATATCTTTTACTTTTCAAATAAAAATCAATAGACTTTGCAATTAAGTATGGTGTACTAGATCACGAAACTGATACCACATTCTTGCAATCAACGTGTTGCTTTTTCAATTACATATAATATGTTTTATACCTTTCTCTTTTAATTTTGATTATAGAAACATTATTTACCATTTTTGGACTTGGTATTTGAAGTCCTATTTGTGACTTTTTTTCTGAAATCTCCAAGAAAGGCATGTTACAACTCTATTTCCTATAAAGTAGCCCTCTCAGCTGTGAAGATATATTATTATTCATAGATTTTTAAATTTAGTCAAAATGCAGCAAATAAACTATTCTAAAACTATCAGTTTAAATTAGTCTGATAGTATATTGGCTCAATGGATGGAAGGATCTGTTATTTTTCTGATGTTCTTAACTTTCTCTGAAGTTTCTCTAATTTAAATGAACTCCATTCTCCTTGTTAAAACTGAAGGACAAAGGGTCACAAAGATTGAACTCAATTGGAAAAAAATTAAACTGACTTTAGTTTCAGCTAATATAATGTGGCATGGAGCTGGCATTTAATTCCCATTTGTTTACAAATACCAGACGATATGGAGCTTCTGAAACCTCAGGAGGGACTCCTCTTAGAGAAGGGAAATGTATAAAAGGAAAGCAGAAGGCTTTTTTATCTTTATCCATTTTTTTCTTTACTAAAACTGTGACATTCTAACTCATTTAAACTAACTCAAATGATCTGTGTTGAAAAGAAATTTGAAAGCAAATATTTATTTGACAAAATATATAACCCATAGAATTAAGGAACTGCCTAAATGGAGAAGGTAGTATTGACCTATAATTAATAGGTAAATTTGGAAATTACATTACTTATCTTTATTTTAGTAATGAGGCTAGTTTTTTTTTTTTTCCTGCAACAAATGTGAAATATATGTGGAGAAATCATTACCTAGGGGGAGAAGTGTATGAAAACCCAAAATTGACACTAGACAATTCTGTCAGTTGTCTGGGCAGAAATATTTGACCACAGCAGATAAAAAAGAATACTGCTCATCTATGAGTGATCTATCGTTAGCTCTTTGCGGCCCTACAGCATCCTTCAGATGAATGTTTTGAATATGGAAGTTAAAAAAGTTCATGCAATTTCCCAGACAGAACTTTTAGCTTCAAAACTTCTGTGTTGGAGAATCATTGAGTTCCATCCTTTCTCTAATGTAAACGATGTATGAAAAAACATATATTTGATTGTGATCTGATGACAGATATCATTTTTAAGGACCTTCTTTTCATTTCACATTTCACATAATTATGCCTTATATTTGTGTTATGTTTTAAATTCAAATAGAGTTTTCAAATTTAATTTACTTTTAATGCTAACCCCTTGTTATGATCATTACTATCCTCACTTTACAGAGGAGGAACCTGGGTCTCTATCAGGGCAACTGATTGAACCTAGGCTCCACCACTAGCAGTTGGTAATGGGTGCTCCAAAACACAGCTCCGTTTATTTCCCTGGGGCAAAGGGTTTGGAAATCAAGTCAAAGGAATTGGCCCATCTTTCTGACAACAAAGACAAGGCAAATAAATGATTACAAAGAATGATCTATGCTTCAGAATCTATAATTTGGCTGTTATCTCACTGCACCATGGAACTTCTTTCCTAAAGCGTCCTGACATAACCTTTAAAGCTCCATTTCATTTCATAATTTGCAACTTTCTACCGTGTTCCAAGGTTAGAGCAATTTTAGTTCACCTTCATATATTTAATCTTAATCCTCAAATCAGGGCATTTTGCCAGGTAATTAAGCCTGGGGATGCTTCCAGGCCTGTCCTTATTTTGTGCCTGAGAGTGGAATGCCCACAAAACTTTAAGTCCTTGATTTGTTTGCAGATCACCAGCCCAGACTGCAGCTTCCTTTAGGGAAAATCTTCCTTTAGGATCCTTGATGTATTTTCATGCTAGAAGATGAGACTCAATTACAGTCATCTCTAATTTTCAAAAGGTTCTGATAAAATGAATTGTCAAAGAGAAATTGGTCATAATTTCATTCATTTATTTGTTTTAACAAAGACCCCCTATTGTAAATTCTAATATATTCTCTCTTTTCATATACCAATGCATGCCAATAGGTAAGAGGAGTGGTACAAGTTTCATCAATCCATGAAATATTCTGTTATACAGGATAGTAAGTATCTACTGACTTTATATTTTTGCAAATGAAACTTCATGCTGCGTTTCCTGCCATAAAAAGAAAAATAAGCTACAGGTACAAGACGCCTTGCTTGAGCAGTTGCACAGCAGGCAATAGCAATCGACACTATTGTTATTAATTCAACACTACTTGCCAAACCCCCTCAATCTAAAAATTCTTGAAGGAGAACAAAATCCCAGGCTGTGAGGATAAACTGAAATCACAAAACATGCTCAATAATTTAATAATTTACTGTATTTTATTATTTTATTATAAAAATTTTCTCAGTGGAAAAAATCTTACAGACTATATACCCACCATCTAAATTCTCATTATGATTGTACTATGCTTGATTTATCATATATTTATTCATGTATTAATTCTCCTATTCATTGATTGACTGAGCTTATGTTTTTTTCTTCAACATTTCAAAAGAAATTGCAGGTACTTTTTCCTTAATATTCTAGAATGTATACCACTAATAGATTTCAATATTTATTTTTTCTTTTGATATAAATTCATATAAAATGGAACACAGATTTTAATGTAAATTCTTTGACTATTGGTATACACCTACATGACATAAACCCCTTAGCAATATATAGAATATCATCATCATCACCAGAAAGTTATTTTTTGCCTCTTCCTTGTTAATTTCTGCCATACTTCCAGACAAACATTGTTATGGTTATTTTCCACTATGTATTCAATTAGCCTATTCTGGAAGGTCATAAATATAAAATGATCATGCAATATGTACATTTGTGTATAGGCTTCTTTCATTCAGTGTTAATGTTTTTGAAATTCTTCCATTTTTGGAGTGTATGAGGAGTATGTTCCCTTTCCATTGTTAAATTTTTTTTAAAAAATTATGTAACAGGTTATTAATTCTTCTATTAATGGACATTGTGGTTGTTTCCATTTCTTGGCTAGTATGAAAAAGCTGCTACAAATACTTTTGTACAACTTTTCATGACATTTTCTTTCATTTTTCTTACATAAGTACTTAGGATTAGAATTCCTGAATCATAGGGTAGGTGTATGTATAGTTTTATTAAAAAAAAATTGTCAAGTTTTTCTCAAAGTACTTTAGTATTTTGCAAGAACACCAAAAATATATGGAAGTTCTGATGGTTCTACATATTCGCCAACACTCAATATCTAAAGTTTTCTTCATTTTAGTCATTCTGGTGAATGTTTGCTGGTAACTCATTAGGCGTTTAATTTTAATTTCTGAAGTCTAAGACAGAGTCTTGCTCTGTTGCCCAGGCTAGAAAACAGTGGCATAAACCTAGCTCACAGCAACCTCAGACTTCTGGGCTCAGGTGATCCTCCTGCCTCAGCCTCATAAGTAGCTGGAACTACAGGCGTGCACCACCACCCCCGCCTGATTTCTTCTATTTTTAGTAAAGATGGGGTCTGGCTCTTGCTGAGGCTGGTCTGGAACTGCTGACCTCAAATGATCCTCCCACCTCGGCCTCTTAGAGTGCTAGGATTACAGGCGTGAGCCACCATGCTTGGCCTCTACAGTTTGTTTTTACTTTTATATTTTGACAATATTGTATAGATTTATCCAGAACAAGAACTGGCACACTGGTCTTCAGGTTCAATCTGGCCCACTAGCTGGCTTTGTAAACAAATTTTAGTTTAAACACAGTTACATTTATTCATTTATGTATTTTCTGTGAGTGCCTTTGCTCTATATTAGCAGAGTTGAGTATTGTGACAGAGACCCTAGAGCCTATAAAATTTAAAATCTTTATTCTTCATAGAGAGCCAAAAATATTTAGTCTTTCTGTAAACTGCCCACTGAGACAGAACACTCACACACACAAGTTACATGGATTTGGTTTATTACTTCCAGATAGGCAGCAAGGGACAACAGAACGAAGAGCTGGTTCCCCTAGGCTTAGGAAAGCTGCCAATGGCAGATGGAGTTTGATCTATTGTGCCCCAATTGCACTGCCCCTGAAGGACCCGGGAAAGATGCCTGTCCTGGGTTTTATACCCTGGGGTCATGTGACACACTGATGGTCTAAAGCATTGAAGAGCATCCTGTTTCTAGGAGGGACAGGAATAGAACAACAGAACAGGGCTGCTGTGGTTAGTTCTACCTTATTTCAGTGTCATAGTATTACATGTATGTTACAATATTCAAAACGTAATTTTAAAGAAACTGTAATTTAATTTTTTATGGTATGGAGCTTGCCTATATAGGACAAGAAGGGCCCCTCTTTCCTCATCAGTCTTGTGTGCCTTTAAGTTTCATCATGTGTCCTATTTAAAAGCACAGCATGTATGATGTAAGGAATCTAATAATGCCATTTCTCATAATGGATGATTACACAATTGTTAGCAATATATTTCTAAGAGCAAGTTTCTCTTTTACTCTTTATTAGTTATTGATCAGATAGATTTTCTCTAATTTGTTCCTATTTTTTTTTTTCTGGTGGCTTTAGTCATTGGGATGAGTGGGGATTTAAAGATGACAGAGAAACATAAAAGTAGAAGAAGAGAATAAAACTTATCTCAATTGTTCATCATCATTAGAGTGAATGTTTGAGGTCAACTAGAAAGAAGAAAAAAATTTTAAACATTTCCCTTAAGAAAGCTTAAAGACGTAGTATCTTTTGAGTGTAGGCTTTGGACACAGACTTTATAAGAAATGTGCTGAGTGTTATATTATAGTTGTTCACATAGGAAATTCAACAAAGATACTTTTTCTTTTAGGCTTTTTATTGAGTCTGTCTATCTTCCTTTTAACAGGACAGGAGGGGATGGTGTGAAGAAAAGACTATCTGCTTGCCAGATATTCCTATTCTTCATATTTCATCCCATATTTAACCTCTAATCTTAAAATACATGTAAATATTAGCATTTATACAGTTACATTGCTGCATATCTATTTCTTCCAACCAATTTTCTTTCTGAAAAGTACTGAATTACCTTTTACTGAGTCAGCCTAAAAGGAAAAAAAAACACGGAATACAATAAATCCCTTTAATCTGTCGATGTCCACGTTTGGCCTTAATCTCTTTGTTCATTTTTGGACACAAATATCCAGAACAAAATTTTATTTTCCTCAAAGCAAAGAAACACTGTTTCTGGCTTTCATGTTTAACAACTCAACAACCTTTTGCTGAAGATTAAATACTTTATTGTGTCTACAGGCAGTTGCATATTTATTACTCCCGAGGCAGTGGTATTTGAAATAAATGGAATCCAATGACTCTGTGAAATAGTTTCTGAAATCCATATATCTTGAGTTACTCTATCTCAAAGGAAAAGAAAACATTCCAGATCCCTACTATGAGAAAAGTGGCCCTTGTGAGAAACACCAAGACTGTAAAAATGAAGTACACGTTTTACTGTGGCTCGGTTCTTTTTTGCTGTAGGTCTGCACACTTGAAATAGAAATGGTTCTCCCTATTTTTTTTCTTTGCTTAAAAGAGATAGGATATATTTCTTTGAACTCTTCCAAGTTCATGTATTAATATTAGAAATATTAATACACAACATTTTTCAAATATACTAGGTATTCATTGTTGTATGACTCTTACTAAAATAAATTTGGATATTAAACATATGCATACTATATGTGATAAACATTTGTATATAATATAGATATAGCATGTATATACAAATATATGTAAATATACGTGTGTGTGGTGTGTGTGTATTTGACTTATCCATACCTTTAATTTCAAAACTCAATCCAACCATACTGGCCTCCACACCATTCTGAGATAGATAGGTACCAGGACGTGCCCATACCTAGTCCTTTTCTCTTATTATTCTCTCTGCCTAGAGTATTTTTATCCAAATATATCTGCATGATTTATTCCCTCTTTCTGAAATTCTCTGTTAAAAATTCCATCATCAGAAAGCTCACCTATGACTCATGTCCTCTATTCTTGTTGCCTTTCTTCACTATGTTTTCATAGTCTAATCACCGCCTACATTGTCTTCCCTCACTAGAATGTTAGCTCCATAAAAGAAGGGGCCACACATATATTATATATAAAATCTCTGCAGACTTACAACAATATGTGGAACAAAGAAAGTGGGTTGTTTAAATGTCACATAAATTTTGTTTGGTGCATATTGAACCTCAATTAAACATTCTGAAATTATTTAATTTTATATTGTACTAAATTCATATGTTTAAAAGGTAACTAAAGGATAGCAATTAGAAAAAACTTAAAATTATTCAATATAAAATAACTGTCTTTCAAAAATAGTTTTTTATGGAATTTTTCAAAATTGAGTCATTATATTTATATTGTAATAATTCATTAATCAGATAGCAACTTGTGGTCACAACACTACATATCAACACAATAATATGATAGTGAGTTCACAAAAAATGTTAAATAAAAATAATGTTTTAATAAAAACATGAAATACCAAAAAAGTGTGATATATTTAAATGAATAGAATAAATGAATAAAATAAAAGTCAATTTTTTATTGCTGAAAACCATAAATTGCCATTTTCTGTGAATTTTTCTGACAAATATTTTAATTTTGTAACAATGGGAATAATTTA
>CAUYRT010076428.1:0-26921 GCA_963574885.1 Lepilemur ruficaudatus
TACTTGGGAGGCTGAGGCAGAAGGATTGCTTGAGCCCAGGAGTTTGAGGTTGCTGTGAGCTAGGCTAATGCCACGGCACTCTACAGCCCGGGCAACAGAGTGAGACTCTGTCTCAAAAAAAAAAAAAAAAAAAAAAAAAAGAGTGTCCTTTGCCTTCATCAAAAGTCATTTTTTAAAAAAAGTCACCTGACAATATTTGTATGGATCTAATTCTGTGCACCTTTCCATATACATTTTGAAATCAGTTTGTCAATATCTACAATGCAACTTGTTTAGATTTTGGTGGTGACTGGATTCAACCGATAGATCAATTTAGGAAGAAATAAAATTTTAACAATTTTAACAATATTGAATCTCCCTATCCTTGAATGTGGACGATCTCTGCATTCTGGCATTAAGCCAAGCCCTCTGCTCCTCCTCAGGGGATACAGTAGAGGAAAGAATAATGTAGAAGTCATGCCAGATCAGATCATAAGATTGAGTTAAATAAAAGGGGCATGTACCCGCATGATGCCTTCTATCCCAGCCACCTCCCTGAGTGGGTAAAAACCACTTGTGGTAGAGTCTGCAGGTCCCAGAAATTGAGCATAATGAGTGCAGGTAGTAGGGGGATTGAGAATAGGGTAGGGACCAGGTTGGGGGTTAGGCTGAGTGAAGTCTGCTTGGGGAGACTTGTACAGGGGAGAGCTGATATCAGAAGGGCCAGGAATCTAGCAGAAAGATTTGAGCCAGATTACAGCTCATATAGAATGAGGGTCAAGAGTGGAGGGAAAGAAAAGGCTTGGACATAGGGAATTTTGGACCATTTACCATTGCAGTGACAGAAACTGCCCAGATCTTGTGATGTGCTAAAATCAAAGGTCCCACTGTTGGACCACTGTGAGCTATTGTGAAGTTTATATTGTGGCCAAACCATATTACAGTAAAAGACAAGCTGCTTTGGCCAGATTTCATCAGTGAAACCTAGTGTTTTGAGGCTTTGGAGAAGGCACCCCAAGGGGGTAATCTTAGGAGGAGTAAACTGAGAGTTTCCCATGTTCCTGGAAAGAGTAGGGATCACACAGGGCTGATTCTACTCAATTATAGGCATCCCTAGAATGAGGGAATGGCATGGAGTGATGAAAAAGCAACAAGTTGGAACAGGCATCCGTGTGTCCAACAGGGGCCAGCCCCAAGGGATGAGGCCCCTCTGGCTTACCAATAGGACTTTCAAGTCAAGATATGAGAGTGTGAGAGATCAAGAAATGAGAACAAGAAAGATCAGAGTAATCCAAAAACTAGTTTGTGAGCTCCCCACTCACCAGGAACAGGATATCTCATGGTGTGGATTTTGGAGGTCAGCAAGAAAGATCCGAGTCCCGGTCCAGTGTCTGTCTCTTGCTGATTCGGGGGGGGGTCCAGATGGACAGTACCTTGCCTCTGCCAACCAAGAAGACTCTTGCCTACACTCCAGGATCAGAGACAAGTTAGAGAGAGACCCGTGCACAGTGCACAGTTTGAGACTTCTCCCAGCTACCTCCAGCCACTTTGTCAGAGACAAGGGAGGTTAGTAGCTCCAGGGGATTCTTGATCAACCAAGGAGACTGGTCTCTCTCAATTTAGTCAAAGATCCATGAATATCTTACCCATGACCCAGGAACACAGAGAAAGGCAGGATTTGGGAGTAAGCCCAGGATGAGCAGCTGCTGCCTACTACTTCCCTTGTTGTCACCTCGTCTGCTAGAGTCCTGGAGGTCGTGTCAACCTGGTGTTCCCTTTTGGGTTTCAGCACCAAATATTAGGTCCTGAGCCAAGAGGGAGAGACACAAAACCTCAGGTGTAGCAAAATGCTGTTTATTTGAACATCTGGGTGCAGAGGGTGGAGGCTGAAAAGAGCTTCCACACCAGGAAGGGGCGAGCCTTGGTTTTCATAGAGGGTTTTTCCAGGGGGAGTGGAGCAATTGGGCTAGAATAGCTACTTAATAAATTCTTTTCAAACAACTATTTCAAACAAATACTGGGACTCTTGAGAAGCATTGTCCTTATCAGGGGGGATAAGGAAGGCAAGTTCCCTTCTTGCATTCCATTCCTTTATCTCCCTATGGGTCTGGCAAAGGCTACATGCCTAATAGTTCTCTAATGTTTTCACAGCTTAAAGAACAGTTTCTGACTTATTAATAACAAAATATTTGTTGAATAACTAAATATTCCTAAAAACTATACATTTGTTGAATGACTGCATATGAGCAAGGACCTATTTCTAAGTTCCTAGTCTTTTGATTTAATGTTACTATGGTTTATTTATCTTTGTCTATGTTGATATCAATTTTTTTAGTACAACAGTTTTATGTTATCTTGCTATTTTTTAAGATAACTCTTCTTCATAAATCTCAGAATCAGCATAAGATTTGGGAGGAAATTGAGAAATTTTCAAATGCTCTAGAAAGTACCTATATCCTTATAATATTGAACCTTTTCTATAAAGGCATAGATCTGATTTTATTGGATGTTTAATCATATCTTTGTTTTGTTAATAGTAAAACTGCAGACAATAGAAAACATCCAACTATTTCAAATAGAACATGATTTAACTGCTAACAAATGGTGGGAAGAATTGGAGGAGCAGTGTTTAGGCTAGATCTCCAGGAATGACTTCTTGGACAAAAATCACATAATCTAGCTGCCAATGAACTTCTACCCTTGCCGTAGTCAGAAACTGGGCACAGAGGATGTTAACAGTCCCAGCCACTGGCTTTATGATTGCCACATATCAGCCATTTTGCCTGGATCAAGGAGGAGTTACCACAAATGCTGGCTTCAGGAAAACATCAGTTTCACTATTCAGAAATCAGAAAGCTCTTTTTCCAGAATTATTGGCTCCAGAGCCACAGTGGGTCTGACAGAAATGAAACAACAAAAATAAATATCTTGCATACTCCCCAAATCCTAATGAAATATGGTTCCAAATTCAAGCCCAGTTCAACTGGGTACAACTCTCAAATTCAAGCTCAGTTTATTGATAGAGCTTAAATCTCTTCTGGGATACAAATTGAAAAGGAATTTGAGAAATGAGGTTTTCAGGTTTTTTTACTGATGCAATACCTTAACTCACACTTAGGAGGTTAAAAAGTAGCAATTGATCTAAATAATCTTTCTGTCATACCATCAAAGACATTTGTAATTATATTTATAGATGTGCTTTTGTTAGATTTTCTTCTGACTTTTTACTGTTTTTGTTTCTATTTTAAAATTGAACAAAATTAAAATAACATTTTCCGATTGATTATAATTTATTATCTATTTTACAATTAGTTATTCTTTTATGATATCTTGCTTTAGCTGATATTTTAAAATTTTATAATTATTTAATATCCTAAACATTACAGAGTTTACTTGTTCCAACTAAGTTACACTTAAATATTTATGTAGGTAACATTTCATAATGTTTCATAAGTAATGGCATTTAAAACATTTTTATCCAGTCTATTGTTTAATTATGGATTTATTTGCTTGTGGACCTTTTTGCACTTGCTTTATATGTAAGGCCTAAAATTAAGAATCCATATTCCATATTGTTTCTGGTATATCTGGTAAAATCAGGAGAGACATAAATAGACTAATTGCATGTTCTCCCCACTGTGCTAACGTGAATAAGCTTCCCTAGCCAAACTCTCCTCATCAAAGGGAATAGAAATAGTTCTTGCTTATCTCTGAATAGTGGTTCAATTTCCTGCTAGCCTGAGACATTATTCAAATAAAATAATCTCCTTCTCTTCTAGGAAGCAGAGAGCTTACCACACCACCTTTTTGATACTAAAAAGCTTGCCTCTCACACTTTGTGGTTGTCTCTCTGTTTCTGAGTGAAACAACCATATGTCAATCTGTGATGTGCGGTGTACTCCTTTCCCAGGCTCTGAGTATATGTGACTAATAAACTTCTTTCGCTCTTCATCTGTGCAGTGTCAGATGTTGCATACTTAAACCATTCCTTTAACAATGGGACAGAAATACCTTACTCCATAATACAGTAAATAAGAGATAATTAAAAGATGTTTTGACTTCTAATCCAACTTGAAAAATAGAGCTAATATAGTTGTCTTATAAAATCAACTTCTCATATGGAGAAATCCCTCTTTTCTAATTTTATTAATTTTTTTTATTACTCATAATTGATTTGGGAACACATTTTATTCCCCTTATTTATTAAGTTGGATGTAAATTTCTTTAATTTTCAAAAGTTTTTATTTTCTAAGAATTGCAACTGTAAATTTCATTATATTCCATAAATTTGGTATTTAGTGATTTCATTGTTTCTCTACATATATAAATTTCCATTTTGATAACTTCTTTGACTCATGAGTTATATAGAAATGTGTGGTTTTATACCTCCTTTTATATTTAAATCCATTTTAAATTCTACTATGAACAGAAAACATTATATTTATAACACTGAATCTTTGAAAATTTTTTGAAGCTTCTTTTAAAGCTTTGTAATTGTTTAAATTTTGGAATTTTTTAATGTAAACTTTGAAAACGTGTTTTCTCAAATTATTGTCAGCAGATTCTGTATTTTTCCATTAAATCATGTGTTAATTATGTTATCAAAATGTTCTATACACTTGCTAATTTTGTTCTAAATATTGATCAATACTTTAGACAGATATGTTCAATTCTCTTAATTTCATGGATAAATTTTTTCTTATAATTCTAGTGATTTTTTTCTTTTTTGTTTCATATTTTTCTTTTTTGTTTCATATTTTTTTAAATTTTTAATTATTATGAGGACATGTTAGTTATATCTTTAAAGGGTACATGTAATGTTTTGAAACAAGCATGCAATGTGAATTAATAACATCAGGATAACTAGCATATACATCACCTCAGGCATTTGTCATTTCTTTGTGTTAGGATCATTTCAATTCCATGTGTTTAGTTATTTTGAAGTATACCCTAACTTATCATTGATTATAGTCACTTTGAGGTTCTACCAAATATTATTCATTCTAACTAACTGCATATGAAATCCATTAACCACTCTCACTTTATTGCCCATTTCCTACTATCCTTCCCATCCTCTGGTAAACATCATTCTACTCTCCACTTCCACTTCCATCCATGTTAGTGTAAATGGGAAGATTTCATTATTTTTTTTGTGGCTCTATAATCTTCTATTGTGTGTATGTACTACATTTTCTTTTCTTCTCTGTTTTTTTTTTTTTTTTTTTTTTTTTTTTGAGACAGAGTCTCACTCTGTTGCCCAGGCTAGATTGCCATGGCATCAGTCTAGCTCACAGCAACCTCAAACTCCTGGGCTCAAACAATCCTTCTGCCTCAGCATCCTGAGTAGCTGGGACTACAAGCATGTGCCACCAGGCATTAACCATGCCTGGCTAATTGTTTCTGTATATTTTTAGTTGGCCAATTCATTTCTTTCTATTTTTAATAGAGACGGGCTCTCGCTCTTGCTCAGGTTGGTCTCAAACTCCTGATCTTGAGCAATCTGCCTGCCTCGGCCTCCCAGAGTGTTAGGATTACAAGCGTGAGCCACCACGCCCAGACCTGTACTACGTTTTCTTTATCCATTCCTTGAAGAACATTTAGGTCAATTCAAAAACTTGGCTATTGTGAATAGTGTTGCAATAAACATGTGAGTATAGATCTTTTTGAATATACTTAATTCCTCCTCTTTTTGATATATAGCCAGCAGTGGGATTGCTGGGTCACATAGTAGTTCTATTTTTAGTTTTTTGAAGAATCTTCATATTATTTTCCATAGTGGTTGCACTAATTTACATTCCAACCAATAGTGTATGAGAGTTCCCCTTTCTCCACATCCTCATTAGCAATTGTTATTACCTGTCTTTTCTATGAAAGCCATTTTAACTGGGGTGAGATGATATCTAATTGTAGTTTTGATTTGTATCTCTGTGATGACCAATGATGTTGAATATTTTTTCATATACCTGTTGGCTATTTGTATGTATGTCTTCTTTTAAGAAATGTCAGTTCAGATCCCTTTCCCATTTTTTAATCAGATTATTTGATTTTCAGATTGAGTTATTGTGGCACTTTATACATTCTAGCTATTAATCCTTTGTCAAATGGGTAGTTTATAAATATTTTCTCCCATTCTGTAGGTTGTCTCTTCACTTTCTAGATTGTTTCCTTAGCAATGTAGAAGCTTTTCAACTTGATGTTATCCCATTTGTCCAAATTTGCTTTGGTGGCCTCTGCTTTCGGTGTATTGCTAAAGAAATTCTTGTCCAGACCAATGTCATGAAGCTTATCCCTAAAGTTTTCAATTAGTAGTTTCATAGTTTCAGGTATTACATTTAAATCCTCAAAACATTTTGTTTCAATTTTTGTTTATGGCAGGAGATAAAGCGTACTTTCATTCTTCTGCATATGGATATCCAGTTTTCACAGCACCATTTACTGAAGAGGCTGTCTTTTCCCAATGTATGTTCTTGGCCACTTTGTCAAAGATAAATTTACTGTAGATGTGTGAATTTATATCTAGATTCACTATTTTAGATTTCATTGATCCATGTGTCTGTTTTTATGGCAATACCATGGTGTTTTGGTTACTATAACTCTATAGTATAGTTTGAAGTCAAGTAATGTGATTCCCCAAGTTTTGTTCTTTTGATGAGGATGGCTTTGACTATTCTGGGTCTTTTGTGGTTGCATATAAATTTTAGGATTATTTTATCTATTTCTATGAAGAATGTCATTGCCATTTTGATAATGATTGCATTGAATCTATAGATTGCTTTGTATAATATAAAGATTTTAACAATATTGATTATCCTAAAGCATTAGAATGCAATATCATTCCATTTTTTTGTATGTCCTCTTCAATTTCTTTCATCAGTGCTTTGTAGTACTCATGTTAGAGTTATTTCACTTCTTTGGTTAAGTGTATTCCTAGGTATTTTATATCTAGCTATTTAAATGAGATCTTTTAATTATAAATGAGATCCTTTCCAATTTGGGTGACTTAATTTCTTTCTCTTTTCTGATGGCTCGAGATAAAACTTAGAGTACTATATTGAATAACAGTGGTGAAAATAGACATCCTTATGTTGTTCTAGATATTAGAGGGAATATTAGATATTAGATATTAGAGGGAAGTATTTCTCTATTCAGTTTGACACCAGCTAAGCATCTAAAATATATGGCTTTTATTGTCTTGAGTCAAGTTCCTTCTATACTCAGTTTTTTAGAGTTTATGACAAGAAAGGATATTGAATTTTATTAAATGCTTTTTCAACATCAGTTGAAAGGATCATATTGTTTTTCTCCTTTGTTCTTTTGATATAATATATCACATTTATTGATTTGTGTACATTGAACTAGCCTTGCATCACTGTAAGGATGAACCTGATTAATGTAATCTTTTTAATATGCTGTTGAATTTTGTACACTAGATTCTGTTGAGGATTTTTGCATCTATGTCATCAGAGATATTGGCCTATAGTTTTTGTTGTTGTTGTCATTGTATGTTTTCTGGTTTTTTTCCTACAAGTCTATAATAATCAAAACAGCATAGTGATGGCACAAGAACAGAGACATAGATCTATGGATCAAAACAGAGAACCCAGATATAAAATGATTCTCATATTGCACCTTATATTTGACAAAACAGACAAAAAACATACACTGGGGAAAAGAATCCCTAGTCAATAAGGGGTGCTAAGAAAACTGGATCGCCACATGTGGAAGACTAACAGATCTAAACCAAAGGTGTGAAACCGTAAGAATTCTAGAAGAAAATGTTGGAAAAACTCTTACAGACATTGGCCTAGGCAAAGAAGTCCTGAAGAAGACCCCCAAAGAAATTGTAGCACCAAGAAAAATACATTAATGAGATCTGATCAAATTAAAATGCTCCTGGACAGCCAAGGAAACAATCATTAGAGTGAACAGACAACCTACAGATTTGGAGAAAACATTTGCATGCTATATATCTGATAAAGGGCTGATAACTAGAATCTATAAAGAACTCGAGCAAATCACATGAAAAAACCAAACAATCACATTAGAAAGTGGGCAAAAGACATGAACATAAATTTTTAAAAACAAGACAGACTAATGGCCAAGAAAAACATGAAAAAATGCTCAACATCTCTAATCATCAGGGAAATGCAAATCAAAACCACAATGAGATATCACTTATCTCCAGTGAGAATGGCCTTTATCAAAAAATCCCAAAACAATAAATGTTTATGTGGATGCAGAGAGATAGGAACACTCATACACTACTGGTGGGACTGAAAACTAGTACAACCTCTGTGGAAAGCAATATGGAGACACCTCAAAGAGCTACAAGTAGAACTACCATTTGATCCAGAAATTCCATTACTGGGCATTTACCCAAATGAACAAAAGACATTCTATAAAAAAAGACATCTGCACTAGAGTGTTTATAGCAGCACAATTCAATAACAATCAAGCTAAGAGTCAAATTAAAGACTCAATACCATTAACAATAGCTACAAAGAAAATAAAATACCTAGGAATTTACTTAACCAAAGAGGTAAAAGATCTCTACAAGGAGAACTACAAAACAGCAAGGAAAGAAATTGCGAATGACACAAACAAATGGAAAGCATATCATGCTCATGGATAGATAGAATCAAGAATGTTAAAATATCCGTAGTACCCAAAGCAATTTACAGATTGAATGGAGTCCCCATCAAAATACCAATGGCATAGTTCACAGATCTAGAAAAACTAATTTTATGTTTTATTTGGGACCAGAAAAGAGCTTGAATAGCCAAAGCAATCTTGAGAATTTTTATAGTTTGAATAAATGGAAATGAAGAATGTTGCTCACCCAATTCTTATTTCAGTTCTTATAAAAACAAACCCTAAAAAAGGTATTAGGTGCAGGTCTTGGGAGTTTGACACCAGGAAGAACAAATGAGGCAGTGGTAAATGTAAAAGAAGGATTGGGGAAAGCCAATAAGATGTACATTAATGATTGGGTTATTCTGCCTTTTATTGCCTAAGAATTTTCCTACCAGAAGATAGATAGTCAGGAATATTCCCCTCTTGTCCTTCAGGATCCAAGCGTCATTTTAGAGACATTAATGCTATTTCATCTCTGTTTTACTCAAGCAAGCTGCAATGTTTCTGGAAGAAGTTTGTAGGCAAAGAAGTAGTGGAAAATCATAAGCGTGAAAGCTACAATGGCTGTAAGTAAATTCAGTAGTGGAAACCAATGTCATCTTCTGCATTTTGTGTAAATCCTGAGTTTCAACATGTGGATGAAGTGAAAATATAAGAATACATGTCAAACACAAAGCAATTACTACAGCTTTCAAAATCGAATTAAGGGTCAGTCAAAATTGCTACAGATAAACTCTCTCAAAGCACTGTTTTCAGTCAACATCATATTAATTTGTGATAGTCTTTTTCAATATTATTAAGCATTTTACAAGTATTACTTGGTTAAACTTAATGGTTATGTTGTAGTTCCTAAGTAAACTATTTCAGGGTACAATATTTAAATGTGTTTAATAAGGAAATACAAGTTACTGTGTGTAGATTAGTGAGTGAAACTTCTGATTAACATTGAAGAACCCCTACTACATCAGTTTGCTCTTGACAAGATTTTGTTAAATCTATGGTCAGTAAAAAGTATATTGACTTTCACAATGTAATGTAGTTTAGCAGAATTCACTCAACAGGTTCTCAAGATTCTGATATATCTTTCAGACTAAACTAGATGCACAACTTACAAATTGCAGAGGGGAGTGTTGGAGGGTAAGGGAGATATTTTTTTCTCCTTTGTGAGGTTAAAAAAAAGTCAAATCAGAAAAACTTAAGTCAGTTTCTAACTCTCTTATCTCATGTCCAGGAATGGATATTGAGAAAATAACAACTTTCTCAGTTTCTACAAATGGCTAGTTATTTTCTTTTCTTTATTACATTGTGGTATTATTGTTTTGAACTTTAAAGAGAGAGGCTGAATCTGAAGTAAATCTCCAATGGCACCAAGCACTGTGCTTAGTAGATATTGTGTAAATAAGTGAAAGGAGATACCCTAACAACTGGATTGTTTCTTGATGACTGGCTTCCATAAAATAAATAGTTTTAAAATGCACCTTTTTCCAGGTTTATTTGTATTTCACTAGTATAGAGATAAGTTACCAGTTGACTAGTTAAGATTCCAAGAGTCCCACCATGCTATGTTAACCAAAAACAATATGAAAATTTTGTTGTTATAGAGATATAAAATGAAATTTGATTAAATTAACAATGAAATAATAACTTTCAGCATCATTTTAGTAAATCAGTACTTCGTTTTGTTGTTGATTGCATAAAAAAGATTCACACAGTAGGATATAATTTTGAAAGTGTTGAAATTTGCATTCATTAGAGTTGCAGTGGTTAATCAAGAAATTTCTAATTAAATACCACTTCAGCTGCATTTTCATCAACTATGATAACTGTCTACATAGTTAATGATAAAATTTCAGATTGCACCAAACTATTCTTGTTCTACTCTGGTTTGAATATTTCTTTTATAATTTTGTTATCTATTTCTGAAGATAGGATCTGTGACTTTTATAATTTTGAATAATTAGTATATATTCATATATAAACAAGAAACTGCAGAAATTACATTTTTCATTCAAAAGCAATTTCTGTTATAAATTTTGTTATATTTTACAAACATAGCATGTGTTGATTAAAATGAATGTTAAAGGTGATCTACCCAAACTTCTCATATTCCATTAAGAAATTAGAGACCTAAAGTAGCAAAATTATTTTTCAGAAAAGAAGAGCTGAACTAGAACCTAGACTCCCTCAATATAATTCACTCATCAGTTCATAGTGTACTGAATTTCAGTTGTAGTTATTAGTCAATAAATAATTTTGATCTACTTTGATCTTGGTACCAAAGTAGATATCAATAAATTGTAATTAAAGAGAAATTGCAGTGAGTTTTGATAAAGAAGTGGTAATGTGAGGAGACTTCTGCCTTATTTTACTCAGTATTTAATCCACTAATGTCCTGAATTTTAGCCCACTTGCATTAGAAGGATTTTTTGTTTATTTAGAAATCTTAATTTCTTGTGCCTATGTCTTAAGTTGCTAAACACTTAAAATTTTAGAAATTTAAACTCAAGACTATTGTAGACTTAATGACAAAATTGTGAGCAGACAAATATTGTGTTCAATTAGACTTTATGAAAAGCTTTGTTTCATCCTTTTGGTGAAACTCTTTTAGATGGCTAGAGACCTGCAATGCCCCTTTCTATATGGGAGAGGGATGTCTAGAACATTATATACCCATTAGGAACATAGAATACATACGATGGTCACTTCCATGAGCTTCCATGAGCAATAAGATTGCCATGTTCTAGCCTTGGCTCTCACTTTCTAGATACTGACTTTGCTCAAGTTATCTATCCTATCTGGTCTTCGCTTTTGTCTTTGTTATTCAATTTCCTAATACTTATTGTAAGTGTTTAAATGAGTTAATGTTTATGAAGACCGGACTATATACTAATCAGTACCTCATTAGTAACCCATAAAAGTAAACTTCTATCCAGACATAATCCATGGATAAAGATTGCTTTCCAATTTCTTTTAACTGCAAAATGTGAATCTTAAAGTTTATAAAATCTTTTGACATTTGATACATTCTCCTTTTAAAAGTCATCTTCAGATATTTTATTATGAAATTAAGTGGGCTTCCTCTTCTTCAATTATAGGTGGCATTCACTGTTTATTAGATGTAGAATATCAATCTTTTCCTACTTTACCACAATGGTGGAGTAAGAACCTTTGAAAAGCAGCTTTTCAATGAAAACAATGAAGACACTGCAATTTCAAAATTAACTTTTTCAGAACTTGGTACATTAATTTCAACAATCCAATAAGTATTAATTCAAGAATATGGTTGAAACCTTATAAGAAAAGTGAGTTTTATGACTTTTTAATTTATCCTAATCCTATAATCTTCTTACCAACCCCATGATAGTCTTTAAAACCAAGAGTTTCACAAATACAGTAGCTGTTAAAACCAGTAGCCAAGCAGCACCTGGAGGGGACATATGGATTTAGAGCTCTCAGAAACCCACATTCTCAGAGCATTGTCAATATTTAACCTAGTGGCTTGTTGAAAAGCTTCATTCTCAGGGCTTGTTACTATTTGACCTGATTTCACACTCATTCTGTGCAAACATTTCTATCCTTAGGAAATTTGTCAAAAACAATAAACAAGAATTGTTTAATGTTACAATTGTCTGAGATGGTGTTAGCAGTTAATCAAGAAGAACCTGGCCAGAAATATTAACAGGGAAAAGCCTGGGAATGGGTGTACATGAGATATTTCTATAGCCTTGAAATATTTCTGGGAACCTAAAAGGCTGTGAACATGTGCAGTGCTGTGCTTAAGCCCAGAAGAGACCTGACAAGCCCTTAATCTCTTAGCTCTGGTTGACCTTGAGGTACTGCAAAAGTGGAAAGTAGAGGTTAAGAGAGAGTTTTAAACTGCCTTTCAGAGCATGAAGACTGGTCTCAATACACAGGCAGAGTCTCTCAGTAGATTGGGAAATTTATTGATTCAAGGCACTTAACAAAATTTTTGTCTAATAATTTTATGATCACTAGGCTAATCAAGCGAAGACTTTAGAGGCTGCATGTGAAAAATAATGAAGACATTGCAGAATTAGCACAACAAAATTATTTTACAAAAATATACAACAACCAAAAACATAATAACTGGCAACAACAAGAAACCCTGTGAGGAAGGGGAAAGGAATTTGATTTATAGAGTACCCCATTATATTTTTTTAAATTGCAAGTTTTATAAAACAACAAAAAATGCACCAAAAAATAGAAAAACTTTATGCTGTGCACATTAAAGAAAGGTGTTAATAGAACTATCCTTTAGGAAGCCCAAATGTTGAATGAACTAAACAAAGATTTTAAATCAGCTAGTGCATGTGTGCATATGTATATATATGTGTGCATATACACACACATATGTGTACATATATACACACACATACATATACAGAAGTTTTACTGTGAGTAAAATGCTAGCAAACAGCATTGTGTGCTATGAAAAAAATTTTTATATTTTTTTTGAGACAGAGTCTTGTTCTGTCATCCTGGCTACCGTGCAGTGGTGTCATCATATCTCTCTCTAACCTCAAACTCCTGGGCTTCAGGGATCCTCCTGCCTCAGCCTCCCAAGAAGCTGGAACTACAGGCATGCATCAACATGCCAGCTAATTTTTCTATTGTTTGCAGGAATGTATCTTGCTCTTACTCAGGCTAGTCTTGAACTTGTGGCCTCAAGGGATTCTCCCTCTTCAGCCTCCGAAAGTGCTAGGATTACAGTTATGAACTACTGTGTCTGGCCAAAGAAGTCTTTTATGAAAAAAAAGATCAATTGATGAAGCAAATTTCATTGTTGTCTTATTTTAAGAAATTCCCATACCATTCCAACCTTCAGCAACTACAACCATGATCAATCAGCAGCCATCAATATCAAGGCAAGACTTTCCACTGGCAAAATGTAAGAACTCACTGATGGCTCAGATGATCATTAGAATATTTTTAGCAATAAATTTTATACATGATGCTATTGCACATTTTACAGAATATGTATAGTGTAAATCTAACTTTTATATGCACTGGGAAACAATGAATTTTGTGTGACTCATTGTATTGTAATATTTATTTTATGGAGATGGTCTGGAACCCTATCTGCAATGTGTCCGAGGTATGCTTGTATTCAGTTAAAGGAACAGAGAGTAAAAATAAATGAAAAAAATTAAAATAGCTTTATAGAACTCTAGTGTGCCATCAAGCATATAAACTTACACATAATGTGAATCAAAAAAAAAAGAGAGAGAGAGAGAGAAAGAGAGATAATGAGATAGAAAGAATATTTGTAGAAATAAAGGTTGAAAATCTCCCAAATTTGATGTAAGACTTAATTGGTACATTGGAGAAGCTCAACAAACTTTAAATAGAAGGGGCACAGAGATCCACACCTAGACATAATGTGTCTCGTTGAAATTAAGTGACAAAGAGTAATTTTTTAAGAAGCGTCTCGATCTTATCATACATTAGGAATTCTTACAAGATTAACAGCTAACTTCTCATTAGAAACCATGGGACTAGAAGGCTGTGGAATTACAGAGTTAAAGTAATAAAAGAAGAAAAACTATCATACACTGATTTTCTATTTAGAAAAACTATCCTTTAAAACAAAAGACAAATTAAGCCATTCCTTGATAAATAAATACTCAAAAACCTCACCAGGGGCAGAATATAAAAGAAATATTGAAGGGATTCTTCATGCTCAGTTGAAAGAATACTAAAAAGTAACTTAACTCTACATAGAGAAATAAAATACACTAGCAAAAGTAAATGAATAGTTAGCAAAAATTCATTTTTCTTTATAATTATTTTGTCCCCCTCCTTGACATGAGATAATTGCACACAGCAATAATCATAAAACCACATTGATATAAAAATGTAATTTATGCAGCAATAATGATACAAAGAAGCAAGAAAGAAATATAGATATCATGGAGAAAAGTTATTGTATACTATTTAACAGTAATCTATATTAATAAAAATCACACTGTTTTAAGGGAAAATTTTAATCAAAATCTCCAGGACAACAACTGAGAAAATAACTTAAGAAAATATAGCAAAATAAACAAAAATAAAATTAAAATATTGTAAAATAAACATCTGTTTAACACAAAATAAAGGAGTAATCAAGGAAAAGTGGAGTAAACAGACATTAGACACATACAAAAGAAATAACAAAATAACTGACATAATTCCTACCTCATCAGTATTGCATTAAATATAAACTACCTAAATTCCAAATCAAAAATAATGGATTGGCAGAATGTATAGAAAAATTACAAACCCTATGTTGTCTACAAGGATCACTTCTTAGGTTCAAATTCACAAATAGAATTTTAGAGATATTAAAATTGTGAACATATATTCAACTAACAAAAAAACTCAAAAATATATAAAACACAAAAACATAATTGAATAAACAAATAGACAATTCAACAAAACTTGAACATCCCAATTTCAGTAATGGATAGAAGACTTGAATAACACTCTAATCAAACTAGACATCACATATTTCTATAGAACACATTACTCCCTTAAAAAATGCACATTTCTTTCAAAAGCAAATGAAACTTTCTCCAGATTAGACTATATTGGAACATGAAACAAGTCTCAATATATCTCAAAAATTAAAACAATAATATAAAATTCATTCTCTGACCATAATGAAATTAAATTAAAATACAACAAGAGAAAGAAGTTTGGGAAATTCACAAATATGTGAAAATTAAACAAAACATTCCTAGATGATTAATGGGTCAAATAAGAAATTATGAGTAATATTAAAACACACTTTGAGGTAAGTGAACATGAAAACATGACATATTTAAACATATAATGCTGGTGCCTTCTTAGCACAGCAGACAGCACGTCAGTCTCAGAAACATATAATGCTATTAAAGCAGTGCTTACAGAAAATTTATAACTATTAATACCTACATTAAAAAAAGATCCTAAGTCTATTATTTAACTTTCTACTTTAAAAAGTTTGGTGTAGTACAATAAACCCAAAAACAGGAAGAGAAAGAAAATAATAAAAGCCAGAGCTCAAGTAAATAGAGAATAGAAAAATAATTGATAACATTAACAAACCTAAAGTTAGTTCAAAATGTTCAAATTTTTACTGGGACTAATAAAAAAGAGAAAAATTCAAATTACTAAAATTAGAAATGTACAAATGTACCAAAATGTACAAATTTTTACTTGGAATAATAAAAAAGAAAAAGACTCAAATTACTAAAATTAGAAATAAGAAGGTGAAATAAGAAAGACTACAAGGGAATACAATCAATGGTGGCTTGCCAAGAAATTAAATAACTGGAAAGAAATGGACAAACTTATAGAAAGACATACTCAGAAATTAACAAAAGAAGATATAAAATATCTGATTACAGCTATGACAAATAAAGAGATTGAATTTTTAAGCAAACACTCCCTGTAATAAAATTCCAGTCCCAGATGACTTCTTTGGTGAATTTTACCAGTTTTAAAGGAAAAAAAATTAACACCAATTATCACATAGTATTCCAAAAAAATAGAAGAGGTATGAACATTTTTTAATTTATTACATAAGACTAGTATTATGTTATTCTGATACTCAAATAGAGAAACATATTATAAAAAGATAAAACCATAGATTAAATTTCTTTATTAATGTATATACCAGTATCCTCAACAAAATACTATCAAACTGAATTTACATGGAAATCCATGTAAAATGGATTACCCATTATGATCAAATAGAATTTACCTGAGCAACACAAGCATTATTTGACATACAAAAATCAATCAATGTAATATGCCATATTAATTAAATAAGATCATCACCTCAATAGATGCAGAAAAAGCATTTGACAGATCTGGCACCCATTCTTGATAAAAACACTCAACAAAACAGGAATGAGTGGACCCTTTCAATCTATGAAAAACAAAATTTTTTGGCTAATATACTTAAAGATGAAATGCTAAATGTTTACCCAGAAGATCAGCAAAAATACCTTCATGTCAACATTTCACAAACAACCACAGCAACCAGTGGCAGTATTGAAAAAAATGAATTGTCATTAAGGAATTACTGGAAACCCTGTGGAGAATGAGTTAAAAATCTTTAGGGAAACTATTCATAGCGGAATCCCTACATTTTTTAGTTTTTCCTCCAAGAGCTTAAACAAGTTCTCATAGTAAATACTGGAGAAAAATGCCCTCTTCTGGCAGCAGGGGTGAGGTGGGGGAAAGAACCATTTTGAAATATGTCACAATGCTACATTCTTCTTAACAAAACCTGCTCCTAGGAGAAACTACTTAACCAGAGCCTGATGTACTGGAATTTTTTTCAGAGTATACTGACTTGGGGAAAGAGAAATACCTATTCCAACCATCTCTAATCTTCCATGTGGAAGAAGAGAAATACCCAACATCATTCCACTTTAGTCTTCCTCTTGGGAAAGGGGAAATAACTCACCTGCAGCCTACATTAACTATCCTATCCCACCTAAGGGGGAAAACTCAGAAGTACATGTAAAATTCACAATCAGGGGCATAGGTGCAGTAAAAGACTGGGACCTAATCATAGGACTGTAAAATGCTTCCTCTCATTGCAAACCTTACCATCACATTACTAGAGGTCTATTTACAGCAGTTCATTTTATCAAGTACATCATATCCATCTATCAATTAAAAATTATAAGTCATATTATTTGGAGAGACAGAGCAATCATCAGAAGCAGACATGGTAGAGATGTTGGAATTATCAGACTGATAATTTAAAATGACTATAGTTCATATGCTAAGGATTCTAATAGATGAAGTAGAGAGCATGTAAAAACAAATGGACAATTCAATCAGTGAGATGGAATCTCTAAGGGAGAATAAAAAAAGAGAAATGCCAGAGATAAAGAAAACCATAACATAAATAAAGAATGACTTTAATGAACTTAAGAGTAAACTGGGCAAAAGAATCTCTGAATATGAGGCAATACCAATAGAAATCTCTAAGACTGAAAATCAAAGGGAAAAAAAAAAAACCTAAAAATAAAGAAAGAAAGAACAGAATTTCCAAGAACCGAAGGTCAAGTACAAAAAGTACAACTTACACATAATGAGAGCAATGAAAGGAGAAGAAAGAAGTAAAAAAAAATAGGAAACATTTGAAATAATAATGACTGAGAATATCCCCAAGTTAGCATCAGACATGAAACCAAACATACAGGAAACTCAGAGAACACCAAACAGGAAAAATGCCCCTAAAAATCTCCCCCAAACAAAACAAAATGAAACAAAAAACTGTATTTACCCATATCATTTTCGAACACAGAAAGTCAAAGATAAAGAAAAATCCTGAAAGAAATCAGAGGGTCAAACAAATATAGACAAACAAATATAAGGATTGTATATGACTTTTCTTCAGAAACCATGCAAGCAAGAAGAAAATGGAATTAAATACTTAAAAGTGTTGAGAGAAAAAGCCCACAAACCTAGAGTTCTGTACCTTGTGAAATTATTCTTCAGAAGTGAAAAAGAAATAAAGATTTTCTCAAAGATTGAGAAAATTTGTTGCCAGTAGACCCACCTTACAAATAGCATGAATAATAGTTCTTTTGAGATAAAGAAAATAATACAGGTCAGAAACCCTGATCTACATTATAAAAGGATGAGCATCAAAGAAGAAACATGTTGAGGTAAACTAAATCTTTTATTTTTACTCTTATTTGATTTAACAAACAATAATTTGTTCAAAATAATGTCAAAAATGTATTTAGTTTTGTATGCATATGTATATATCATTTTATATCTCATATATATTCTTCTGTATGGTTAGATATAAGTAAAATGAGTAAAAATGATGATACAAGGATAGGAGGGAAGAAACGGTATTATTGTTATTATGAGATATCCATACTACCTGTGAAGCAATACAGTGTAATTTTATATTAGATTTGGGTTAGTTGTAAATGCATACTGCAAATTTTAGGGAAAATACTAAAAAAAAAAAAAAAGCACCATAACTGATATGCAAAAAAGAAGAAATGGAATTATATCAAATGCCCAATTAAAATTATAAAATGCATAAAAAGTATTAAAGACAAATATTTGAAGCAAGAACAATGGAAACAAATAGAAAATATTAGATATGGTAGACATTAATTCACCTATATAAATAACCACTTTGACCATCAATAGTCTAAATATACCAATTAAAAGATAGAATCTGTCAGAGTGTATCAAAAAACAAGATCCAATTATACGTTGTCTACAAGAAACCAACTTTGACTATAAAGACATATATAGATTAAAAGCAAATGGATGGAGAAATATGTTATGCTAATAATAATAAAAATAAATCAAGAGGACCTATGTTAATTTTAGGCAGAGCAGGCATCAAAGCAAGAAAAGTTATTATAGACAAAAAAGGACACTACATAACAATAAAAAACAAATTATCTGAAAAGACATAATCCTTAACATTATGCACCTAATAAAAGAGTATTAAACCATGGGAGGGAAAAGCTCATAGAAATGTAGGAAGACTATATGAATCTACTATTATAGCTGGAGAGTTTAACACTCTTTCATCAGAAGTGGACAGATCCAGTAGGCAGAAAATCAGTAAGGTTATAAAACACCATCAATCACCTGGCTATAATTGACAAATATAAATTATTTTGCCCAGCAACAGCATTGTACACATTCTTCTCAAACTCACATGGAACATTCACCAAGATAGACTACATTATGGACTATAAAACATAATTTAAGAAAGTTAAAAGCATGAAAATTGCACACTGTCTCCCATCAGACTAAATGGTATTAAATCAGAAGTCAATAACAGAAAGAAAAATGGGAAATCCCAAAATAAATATAGATTGAATAGCACACTTCTAAAAACACATAGGTCAAAGAAGAAATCTCAAGAGAAATTAAAGAACATTTGGAACTGCAAATAAAAGAAACATAAGTTATCAAAATTTGTGAGATACATGGAACAGAATGAAAAGTCCAGAAATAAACCTAAAATTACAATCAACTGATTTACAAGGGAGCAAAAGCAATACAGTGGAGCAAAAACAGTCTTTTTAATAAATGGTTCTGGAACAACTACGCATCCACATGCAAATAAAAAACATTAAGTCAGACACAGACCTTACACCCTTAACAAAAATTAATTTTAAATAGATCATAGATCTAAATATACATCTGCAAAACTATAAAACTTCTACAAGATAATATAGCAGAAATCCTAGATGGCATTGGGTATGGCAATGACTTTTTAAGGCTGCATCAGAGAAAAGAAACAATAGATGATCTGGGCTTTATTAAAATTAAAAACTTTCACTTTGCAAAAGACAATATCAAGAGAATAAAAAGAAAATTACAGACCAGAAGAAAATATTTTCAAAAGGCACTTCTGGTAAGACTATTATCCAAAATATGCAAACAACTCTTAAAATAAGAAAACAAACGATTCAATTACAAAAGCATTGGTTGTCAGGGCTTGGGGAAAAAAGTGATACATAGTCATAGCACAGGGAATTTTTAGGGCAGCTAAAATATTATGTATGATACTATGATGACAAATACGTGTCATTATACATTTTTCCAAACTCACAGAATGTACAACACCAAGAGTGAACCAGCATATAAATTATGGATTTGGGTGGTTATGATGTGTCATTGTATGTTCATCAATTGTTAAAATTGGGGAATGTTCATCATGGTGGATAATATGCATATGTGGAGGCAAGGACTATATAGGAAATCTCTTACCTTCCTCTCAATTTTGCTGTGAACCTAAAACTTCTCTTCTCAAACAAAACAGAACAAAACAAAACCTCTTAAAAATCTGTTGTATTTCTATAGACTAACAGTAAACAATCTAAAAATAAAATTTAGAAAACTATTTCATCACAATATTTTCAATAAGAATAACGTATTTAGAGATAAAGTTAATAAAAAAGTACAAGATCAAAATGATATAACAAAAACTAGAAAACATCGCTGAATGTAATTATAAAAGATATAAATACATTTTAAAACATCCCAAATTCAGGGTTTAGAAAACTTAATTTTAAGATGGTAGTACCCCCAACTTATCTACAGGTTCTCTCTATCAAAATGCTGAAATCTCTATCAAAATGCTGAAATACCAGGTTCATTTTTTTGAATAAATTGGCAAGCTGGTTCTATTATTCATATAGAAATGCAAGGATGATATCTTAGGGTAATCTTATTTGGGTTGATTCTTATTAGAAACCTTTAATTGATCTGGATATTTATATTTTTTCTCCAGATATGGAATATTTTCTTCTATTCTTTCTTTAAATGAGCTTCATATCCCTTTATCTTTCTCCTTCTTGAGCCCCATAATTCAAAATATTTTTACTTTTGTGGTTCTGTCCCATATATCACATAAGTTTCTTCATTTTTTAATTCTTTTTCTCTTCAGACTGTATATTTTCAAATAAATTTCTTCAAGTTCACAAACTTTCTTCTGCTAGACTAATTCTATTGTTGACTCTTTCTATTGCATTTTTCATTTTGTTCTTTCCAATTTTCTGCTCCAGGAATTTTTTTTTTTCATTTCAATCTCTCTGTTAAAATTTTTTCCTAGTCATGCATTGTTTTTCTCATTTTATTGAATTGTTTCTATGTATTTCTTGAGTTTCCCTGAGTTTCCTTAAAAACAGTAATTTGAATTTTTTCTCAGGTAGCTAATACATCTTACTTTTTTAGGATCAGTCACTGGCTCTTTGTTTTATCTCTTTGGTGATGTCATATTTCCCAGTTGTTATTAATCTTTGTGTTCGTGTGTCTATGTCTGCACATTTGAGGAAATAAGTACTTATTTCAGTCTTTGCAGATTGGCTTTGTCTGCATAAGCCCTTCAGTAGTCAGCTCATTCAAAGATTTTAGGCAGGCTGTCTTGCATGGCTTTGAAGACTAAGGCCACTGTGGATGCCACAGTGGTGGAGCATGTCTGAAGCCTGGAATTTCTGTGGCCAGCATGGCTTGGGGCAAGCTCGAAGCCTGAAGCTACTGAAGACTGCCTGCCACTGAGAGCTGTTCTGGTCCTGGAGCCACTGAGTTGGACCAGAGATCATGTCCAACTTACAGGCCTGAGGTTTAGCACTATGGGGTTTTGCCCGGTGCTGGGGGCAGGGCTGGAGGCTCAGTACATGAGTACTGGCCTAGAGTCTGAGGCTATGGGGGCTTCCCAGTGCTGGATTTTATTGCCCTGGGCTCAAAGTTGGAGCCCAAGGCAAAACCCTATGCTCACTTCCCTCAAGTAGATGGTCTCGCTCTCTCTCCCCTCTCTCTTTTTGCTGTGCTGCCTGGAATTGGGAAAGGGTTGATGCAGATATTGTAGTACTATCCTTCCCACCCTCTTCAATTCCTCTATTCTTATTATTGTGCTATATTCAGCTATTGTGCTCTCTCACCTGGTTTCTGTAGCTCTTGTGAAGGTATTTTTGTTGGTGGATAGTTGTTCAAACTGTGGTTTCCATACATGGACAATTGCTGGTGAATCCTATTTTGCTATCTTGCTCTACCTCTCTTACAATATACATTTAGGAATCATTATTATATATGGGGTATTTAGACAGGAAAATTTGACTAAGAACACTAAAGAAGTAACAGGAGACAATAAAAAGTATAAATAGGTATGAGTGTTGAGCTATGAGGCATTCCGATATTTAGAGATTGCCAAACTGTAGAAAGCCTACCAAAGGGAGATGTAAAAATGACCAGTGAGATAGAAAGGAAATATTAAGAACATACTGTCTCTGAGTCAAATAAGGAAAATATTTTAGAGAGAGGGAGTGATAAATATAGGTCAAATAAAGTGATTTTAGGGTAGGACATAAATGGAAGAAAGAGTGCTGGTGAATTCAGTAAAACTAGAAAGGGATGAGGGAGTTGAGGCTATGCGCAAGGGAGTGATATAAATCCTCCATCATGGAATCTCTCCCTTTAGTTACCAAAGGATAACAAAGAAATGGCAATCATGAGAAAGGGCTTTTAGTATATAAAGTATACACTACGAGAACATGGAAAGCACTTCAGATTAATTGTAATTATTTTTCAATAAATATGATTTATCAAAGAAAACAAAGTGGCATGTGGAAATTTGCATCAAATGCCCTGATAGTACCTAAGAACTCTTTAGAGAAATTCAGATGATACCTTTTTCAAGCCTTTCTGCTAGATATCTTCCTCCTATCACAATGCTTAAATCATAGGCATGTCATGCAGAAGAGCAGATTGCATTGTCTCTCTAATATTTAATAAGAACAATGAGGTAGCATTTTTTGGTGCAGTGTGAGACCAGGGACCAGATAAATAGAACACAGGGTCACTGATGATCAGGACTAATAAGGGGAGCTCCAGGTGGGCAATAATTATGTCAGAGTTTAAGATATTTTCCTTATGCCAATGCAGTGCTTGGAGAAAGTATCAGTACATACTTCTTCTGCTCCATGAAAACAAGGAAACAACACCTGTAAAAATCACAGAAAAAAGACATGCCAACCTCAGCTGGATTAACACATAATTCCACACATCTGTTTTCCCTGTTTGTTATGTGACTTTCAAAAAACTCATCTGTTGGCTGGGTATGGAGGTTAGTGCCCATAATCCTAACACTTTGGGAGGCTGAGGTGGGAAGATTACTTGAGGCCAGGAGTTCGAGGTTGCAGTGAGTATGATGATACCATTCTATAAGCCCAGGTGGCAGAGCAAGATGCTGTCTCAAAACAAAAACAAAGAAAGCCTCTCCTCTGTACAGAGCTATTTCTATGTACCACTGCAATGCATCATTTTTTCCAATATATTAAAAATTATTTTACTTAGAATGGGATAGAAGATTCTGATAGAGGTATTCTCTTGCTATTGATTCTTCAAGTTTTATTCACTTTGCCTGATCTCAGAGGTTATCTTAACAGTTTGATAATCTCCATCACAATTTGTTTGCATTTCCTTAATAATAATAGACAATTTATATTTCCAAAGATAAATAATATTATTAATTAGGGATCATTTATTTTCTATTGTCATTAATTTTTAGAAGTTATTCATATATGAATACTATCTGCTTAAATCTTCATTCTAGCTTTACAGATGCAAAGAATATTTTCTACTTTTATATAAATACAAATTTTAAAATGCCCCTTCTGTGTTTCTGCTTTTAATTGGTTAAGTTGAATGTTGCCACTTTAAGATTAAGGTAAAACACAAGCAAGGAAAAACAAGTATTATATATTTTGTTCTGCTATGAACTATCAAAAACTCATCATGAAATGTCAAAAAATCCAATTTATGTAAACATTATCAATTCTAAAGATATACACATAGTTTGTAAAGTGGTTTTTGAAAAGAATTTGGAAAAAATGTTAACAACATCTGGTTCTCTTCAGTTCAATCTGATTATACTAAATTAATTTTTAATCTCATTATTTCACTAAATATAATTTCCTTCATAGCTTCATGCTTAAATCATATAATTCTTTAGATCTCAATAGATAGGACATATCTCCAATGAGGAGTGTATGATTTCTTCAGCGATGCGTAGAGTTTGTTAGTTAAGTTGAAATGTTTATTTGGCCCCTATAAACCCAACTAATGCATACATTTTATGCATTAAAATTTGTGGTTCAATTTAAAAACTGAAATATTTTACTTTATATCACAGAATATAAAATATATGACATAAATCAGTGACCCCAACCTTTTTGGCACCAGGGATCAGTTTCATGGAAAACAATTTTTTCCATGAATTGGTGAGTGGGTAATGGTTTCAGGATTATCCAAGCACATTACATTTATGGTGCAGTCAAACCTCTCTACTTATTACAATCTGTATTTGCAGCCACTCCCCAGTGCTAGCATCACTGCCTCAGCTCCATCTCAGATTATCAGGAATTAGATTACCATAAGGAGTACAAAAAGCAGATCCCTTGCATGTACAGTTTACAGTAGGGTTCATGTTCTTATGAGAATTTAATGCTGCCTCTGATCTGACAGGAGGTGGAGCTCAGGTGGTGATGTGAGTGATGGGGAGTGGCTGTAAATACAGATGAAGCTTCACTTGCTCACCACCACTCACCTCCTGCTGTGCAGCCCGGTTCCTCACAGGCCATGGATTGGTACCTGTCCATGGCCTGGGTGTTGGGGACCACAGATATAAATACTGTTATATAGCATATGTAACCAAATACATGTCATTGTTTCAAATAATTAGTTGATATACATTTTTAATTAAAATTCGTTTTAAAAATTGGCATTATCTTTTAATACATATAATATTAAGATTTGATATGCAGTAAAATTATTTTTGATTATGTTAATGATTCTAATTTAATATCTGGCTTCGTTTCCTTAAAATAAATAACATTTATTTGCCCTAAAGACTTTATTATTATCATCACACTGGATAAGAATATCCTACAAGTCCATTTTCTTTTTATTATAAACATTGACACTATAGGTCAACAGTAGGTCACTTAAAAATATGTTATTTTATGGTCAAGAGGAGGTTTCTGAATTAAGTTGAAACTGACAAGCACAAATAAACACAGGCTGTCTCCACCTACCCTTTAAAAATCTATATCATAGACAAAAAATGACAGGTAGAAATTGTTCCAGGTCTTAGAATTCCACAGAGACAGGCAAGCCTGTCTTCCCAAAGCCTTCATAGTGCAGGGACAATCAATCACAGCAAAACATATCCTGACACTGAAGTTTGCTAAAGCTGTAGTTCCCAATCCCTTGGCCACAGACCCCTACTGGAACAGGGCCACACAGCACGAGGCAAGTGGCAAGTGAGTAAGCAAAGCAATATCTGTGTTTACAGCCTCTCCTCATGACTGGAATCACTGCATAAGCTCCGCCTCCTGTCTGATCAGCAGCAGCATTAGATTCTCACAGGAGCATGAACCCTACTGTAAACTGTGCATGTGAGGGATCTAACTTGTGTGCTCTTTATGAGAAACTAATGCCTGATGATCTGAGGTGGAGCTGAGGTTCTGGTGCTAGTGCTGGGGAGTGGCTGCAAATACAGATTATCATTAGCAGAGAGGTTTGACTGCACCATAAATGTGATGTGCTTGAATCATCCTGAAACCATTCCAACCCCATCCACCTCCAGATCAGAGGAAAATTGTCTTCCATGAAACTGGTCCCTGGTGCCAAAAATGTTGGGGACTGCTGTGCTGAAGGATATTATGAAAAATGAGCTTGATGATTTCTAATACTGCAGTGTATTTGAAGAATGACACGAGATCAAGAAACAGATTGATTCATACTCAGGATATCACTTTAAATCTAAGTATATCTTAACAGCACCATACCAAAAAAGACACTTATTATGTCAACATCTTAACACCTTTGTGCAGTTTATATATAACAAACACTCACATCACTGGAAGATTTCATCTTCTTGTTAAGAACTTGATGTCAGGTTCAGATCTTACTGAAGAATAAGAATATTGAGGGATTCTCTTTACCTCATCGTATACAGCCAGGTGAAAGATGATGAATGACTCTTTGTCTATTAATCATGCAAAAGGGACAACATGAGGTTTTATTTTCTCTTGAATACAGAATTTTTTTTGTTTTTTTTTTTTCACTTAGTATATTAATTTCTTTACAATTCTACTCCATTAAATTTTATCTCTCTCTCTTTTTCAGCCCAATAAACTTTTCTCTTTTTTTCTTTATTGAAATATACTTTACATATCATGCCTTTACGCCATTTTAAGTGTACAAATAAATGATTTTCCGTAAATTTACCGAGGTGTACAGTTAATCACATAAATCAGTTTTAGAGGAATTCCTTTCCCCTATTGAGACCCCTCATTCTGCTCCCCAACTACTTTTGAAGCATGTCCCACCACTCCACAGTGCCCACCACATCGCTCAGATGTGGGATTACACCCCAACCCCCAAATCCCTAGTGATCACTCCCACCATTTGAACACCATAGTGTTAATCAGTCAATACCAGTTTGATGGCGAGTACAAGTGGGGCCCATTCTTCGGGTCTTGTGTCACTTCACTTTGAATAATGGGCTTAAGCTTAATCCAGGATAATATAAGCAGTGCTAGCTCACTGTCGTTTCTTAAAATTGAGTAATATTCCATTGTGAACATATATCAAATTTTAACAATCCACTCATGAATTAACGGGCATTTGGGTTGTTTCCACGACCTAGCAATAGTGAATTGTGCTGTCATAAACATTCGGGTGCAGATGTCTTTATCATAGAATGTCTTATGTTCTTTTGGGTAGATGCCTAATAATGCTATTGCTGGATCAAA
>CAUYRT010076429.1:0-17152 GCA_963574885.1 Lepilemur ruficaudatus
ACACCTAAGTGGACACACAGGAACAACATTTATTGGGTGTCGGGCAGACGGGAGGGGGGAGGAAGGGATGGGTATATACATACATAATGAGTGCGATGTGCACCATCTGGGGGATGGTCAGGCTTAAGGCTCTGACTGGAGGGGGGAGGGGGGGAGGGCAATGTACGTAAGAAAAATTTTTTAAATGTAAAAATAAAAAATAAAAAAAAGTAAAAAAATAAAAAAAGACAAAAAAATAAATAAAGTCTGTTTTTATTAATTTATGAAAGAAATGTGTAAAACTCACTAAATTATTAGTGAGTTTCACCTCAAAGCGTCCTAAAAAAAACCTTTAAAATTAGTAATTCTAGGGATTTAAGAGGATTAAGAGAGTACTGTACTGAAAGTACCCCTGTAACATAATATTGAATATAACCCTTAAGAGGGTTTTTACTGAAAACTATACACCGTCATGTGAGGGATTAATGGTCTCAGATACGCAGTGTAAAGAAGAGTGTTGAGTGGAGCTCATTACCTGTCTTCATACGTTTGGAGAACTATTCTCTGGAAGAAACACTCAACTTGGAAGTTATAGGGAAGCCATTTCACCTCAGTCTTAGGAAGAACTCCCTATCAACTAGAACTGTCCAATGGAATGGGCTGCCTCAGAAGCTTACCCACTGCCTGTCACCTTAAGCATTTATGAAGAGGGTGGACGGGCTTTCAGGGAAGCCGGGGGAAGAGACCCCCAATAATGAAGGGAAAATGCAATAAACAACTATCCCAATTCTGAGATTCTTTTTATTTTACATGGAATAAATGCTACTTAAGCTACTTAACAAAGGAAGCCATCTGTTTTAATAGATCTTAGTGTATTTTAGAATCTGTTGTCTATAAAAGATGTCAAAAGGGGAAAAATACTTTCAGTAAAAGAAAAAAGTTATTTAATCTGTTTGAAGAGCATGCATTTGGAAATAAGAACTGTTCTGTAAGTCAGTGGAATCTATGAAGAGATTTAATATTTTGAAAAATGTTGTAGGAGCACCAAAAAAATTCCTAAAAATTTTATAAGTGAACTTAAAGGAGAAAAAAACAGAAAAAACTTTTTTTGACAAAAATGATAAATTGTTATAATGTTCAAAACACATATGATTTTATGATAAAAATAATGAAACACAACAAAGCTGTAACTGATGCCAATCATAAAGCAAGCAGATGTTAATATTAAGATTATAAAACATTGAGGGAAACAAAGGTACCTACGAAGGCTTCCCACTGGGTTGGTTCCCGGTGTTTCCCTTGGATGTGTGAATATCATCCTTCTGCACTGTGTGCATTATGTTCATATACTAGAGCCTGAAAATATACATTCAATTAATGTCCAGATCCCTATGAATTTCAATGTTATTGGAGCATCTTTTATTGAGTGGAGCATCTTTTATTGAGTGGTGTTTGCAGAAAACACAGGAAGCTTTTGAGTACTCTGTACTACCTGGTCACTGTGTCATTTTATTTCCATTTTTATAGGTTTTCATGGGGCAGCCTCTTTTATATCTAAGGGGTTATCATAACGAGATATTGTGCATAGGATATACAATGTTATATTGAAGGTGCCATGATTATTTTTTAAGACAGGGAACATGGTCTTCAAAAGGAAGAAAGGTAGAATATTTATACTATGGTTTACTGTTAGCATTGAGAATGAGCTCAAATGTTATTGTGATTCTTCAGTTTTGCATCATTTACACGGGAAGTCAAAAGGGGAAGATGGTCAGTGGGAAGTGGTCTTCTGTAGGATGGGAGAGAATTAGAGTTTGTTCAAAGGCAGGGTTTAGAATATAGAAATTCAATGTGCCCAGTTTGCTGTATTTTTAGGATACTGTAAGCTAATATGATCATGTCAGAGTTTTCAGACTGCTAGGATTTGTTTCGCAGATTTATAAACATCCACATGCATAAAATTTGTAAAGAAGCATTTTGGGTTTTTGATATAATAACTAACATCTGGGATTGGGCTTTGTCCTCCTTGATTTTTCCTCAGTAGGTTCCTCTCTAAAGCCGGGAAAGGCATCTTTCCATGTGAAAATACAATTTCTTGAAAGTGGGGAGGAGGGTCCTGAAAACCCTACTTTAGGTGTTTCAATAGCCAACTATTCTGGCACAAACTACCCCAATGATGGGAGGAAAACCTCCTCTCACGCACTGTCATCCTTCTTTGATATTCTTTTGCAGTGTGTCATACAGATCAATTCCTTGGAGGTTTTGTGCTTCTCTCCTCTAATTACCATTAGAGAGGGCTGTGAATCCTCCTACTTCTTCATAATTCCTAACTATTCCCTTTGACCAAAGTTATTCAGTAAAAATTAAAGGGGACAGGAGAATCAAAGACATGTTTTCAGAATGATGCTGTCATTTTTGTGGGGTCCTTAACATTTTGGAACATTGTAGGGCAGTGGGTAGGCAACTGTAGTGTTTCAGCATTTTCAGGGAGCAGACTTCTCACACCTTCAACAGAAACACTTAAGGGCATTTAATAGCTTAGGAAGGCTGGAGCCTTGCAGCCTCACTAAAGGCAAGGTCGTCGTGCGATCTGATGAGCACCACTCCGCAATGGAGCGTGAGGAAACCCATGCCGCCCTTGGAGTCTCCTGCCTCCCTCCTTACCCCATTTATTAAACTCATGAGAACTCACAGGAAGCATTCAGGTTTAATTTGTCTTGCTTGAGTTCATTACCTAGTACTATACGTATGCACACTTGTGTATACTTAATGAAAATTGTCAGTGGGTTTCCAGCTCAAAATCAGCACATGCTGCCTAGAAGATGAATCACAGTATAGGGATTTAGTACATGACCAGCGCTGTTCTAAGTGCTTCACCAATATTAGCTCATTTAGTCCTCACCATAATCCTAGGTGTGTGGGTTTATTTTTATCTCCACTTGACAGAAAAGGACTCCAAGGCACAGAGGAAGTAGGTAAATTGCCCAAGGTCAGGGTCAGAATTGGGATTTGCACCATGCAGCCTGATGCCAGAATTCAGGCTATTAACTACTGCATCAACGTCTTACCAAGTAATAATCTGAAAGAAAGATTGAGCATTTCTTCTCTAAAGTCTCTTAGTTTAACTCTTACACAAGATTCAATTACAAAAAAAAAAAAAAAAAAAAGCTAAGGCAGTGGTTTACTGCTGTGGTCCCCTTAATTATGAAAGAAATAAAAGAGAAGTGAAAGTTCGTCTTTACAGCCTAGTAGACTGGTTTCAATCCACACTCTGGTTTTAATAGTGTATTAGACTTGTTGCTAATTTCTCTGGACCTCACTTGATCAATCTATGAAATAGGGTTATGATTGTTGTTGATGTGAACTTTTGTGATACATTTCAAGTGCTTAGCACAATGCCTGAAATGTACATGTTAGCAGTTATTATTTGAAAACTGCCTTCAGTCCTTTGTGGAAACAGAATAGTGGCAGACAATGAATTGACTGGGTGTGAGGTCGATTAAAGTGATATTGTTTAATAGAAAATAATCAGACACATAAGTTTTATTATACGAGGTAAGTCAGTGGTCTGTGTTTTAGCAATGGCCTAGCTTTTCTGCAATATTCTTAGATATGTGTGTGACACAGGATCATTGTGAGGGACAGAGTGTTGCAGCACCGTGTGTCAGGCATTTATTAGACTTCGGGGAGGGTCCGCGTTGTCCCACATTCTGAATCACAGCAGTGTATCACATCCGTTCCTGCCGCTCCTGGTTCTGCTTCAAAACTCGTAATAGTCATGGAGCTGGGATTTACCAATCTCTTGGAGTTAATTAGAAATGGAAAATCAGGGTAGTGGTAGGGAGGGTCATAAAGAGGAAAAAATAAGTAAGATGGCAATGCTCTAAGGATATGGGATTCTCCTGGGTAGGAGTCATCCGGTCAACTGCTGCCACCAAGATCCAATGCCTGGGGGGTGGCGTGGGAGTCCCAGTGGGGGTTGTGACAGGAATTTCCTTCTCCTCTTAACTTCCCTTCTCTAAGTGAAATTATCCAATTTCTACCTTCAAATTGAAAAGTTCTTTATTCTCTCTCACCACAGGAGTCCTAAAGACTATACTCTCCCACGAAGCAACTCTTTCTTAAAGCTTCCTTAGAGAATGATGGGGTGGGAATCTCCGCCTGGGGGAAACTCCATCTTTTATAGACAGCATCCCACGTGGCACTTTAAGGGTTAAACTTTTGTTGCAGAGAAAGGGTATCGAGTGGCTTTCCAGGAGGGGATAACCTCCAATTTAGAAACTGCCCTTTCTAAAAAGGTAAGCCAAATATACATTAGTTGCCACAGCTTTCTATGAAAGGAACAACTCAGCATGTGTGAGTTCTTCTGGTGTCTGTCATCTCTAAAACGTGTGTATCAGGGTGAGGACG
Source organism: Lepilemur ruficaudatus (assembly GCA_963574885.1). NCBI lineage: Eukaryota > Metazoa > Chordata > Mammalia > Primates > Lepilemuridae > Lepilemur > Lepilemur ruficaudatus. Next base: position 4,390 of record CAUYRT010076429.1, read on the forward strand.
GTCAGTCACAGTTAATAAAAACCCCAGAACATGACAGAGATCCCTTTTACCATAGGTCCATTTTATGGCAGCTCTCAATTTACGATGTCACAGAAATCAGAAGGGAAGCATTTATCTTATCATTCACAGGCATCCCTTCTCCCTCTGTGTCCTAGCCCCTCCCCCCGTGCCAGTTTCCAGTCCCTCAAAGATGCTTTGTGCAAGAAAGTGCAAGTTGCCCGTTCTGGCTTTATTTTTGTTCCCTTTTGCTCTCCTCCTGGCTCCCCCCCAAAACCAAGCCAGCAAAGCAAATGGCCCGGGTTCCCCCCCAACGCCTGACCTGCGTTTACTGGGAGGAGAGCGGGAGAGGGAGCGCGCATTCCGGAGCAGGCTGCTCTGACTCCGACCACAGGCTGTTTTGTGCAGGCTGTCCCTCTCCTTCAAAACCGTGCATCCCCTCCCCGAAGCAGCAGGCAGTGTGCCTCCATTCAGCCACATTTGGTATGCATGAGCACGGCTGCAGGGAGAGGGGAGGTGGCTTTCTTAAGAAGGTTCAGGGGCTCAGGCAACGCCACTTGACTAGTCTCCCAAGTTCCAGGAAGCCTCTGCCCTAATGGAATTTGCAGGTGTGGAGATGACCATGGGATGCCAGAGCCGTGGGGGACCGTTTGTTTTCTAGGCATTGCTCAGGTTTGCAGTTTCTTGTTTTCCCGGTGGAATTTGGAAGGGGTCATGAATCAAACTGATGCTCCTCGACCCCTAAACTGGACCATCCGGAAGCTGTGCCACGCAGCCTTTCTTCCATCTGTCAGACTTCTTAAGGTACTGTAACTTGCTGCTTTGAATGGCTCTAATTATGCTTTTCAGGTCTAAATACCCAACTTGGGCACTTGGGCTGGGACACACCTTTGGGGGAGCGCGGATGTGTGCGGTGCTGGCTCTGTGGCCAGTGGCTGAAGAGAGGTTTTCAGCACTCCTCACCTCCCCCACACCCCACCCCTACCCTGTGGTGTCAGGGAGGAGAGGCTGGTATGAGCCACACTTGAGAATGGGGCTTTGGTCTCAGAGAATGGTCTCAGAGCCTAAGTGCTACCCCCACCCCTCTTAACCATCCCTAAAACAGAATTAATTAACTTCTTTGGGAGGGTGGGAACAGGAGTGGGAATGAAATCTCTTACTCCCCTGTGTTTCGTTCCTGGTTTTTCTTTTCCCTCCCTGGGGAAGCCCTTTGACCCACTTTCCCTTTAAATGGAACCTGAGAGAACAAAGGACTCTCCTCATTATTTTAAAAGCACCGTGTAGTTAGGTGGTCAGTCAGGTAAAGACAAAGAATGAACCTCATCCGATAGTGACTTTTTTTGGTGTCCTTGTTTTTTAAAAAAGGCATGATAATTTTAGTCTCCCAAGTGAAATCAGTAGTGGGAAAGTATTGTTAAACATACATTGAACGTAAGCTCTCTCTCTAGCTGTGAGTCACACAAAAGAATGGTACTACACCTGAGCTGGAATTGCCACCTTGTGTCTGCGCTGCTCTTTTTTTCTAGAAGAAAATACATTAAAGATACTGAAAAAGTCCACACAACTTCATAGTAATCTGCCTTCATCCTTGTAGGGAAGGAAATACAAATAAAATTTAAAGGTTCCGAAAAAAAGTATTTTTGCCTAAAAAGAGAGTGTGCTCACACTTATTTAGGAACAGTGCATAGCTGTGGATGTTCTTTAGCCATTTGAAGTTAAAAAGGCAAGGCAAAGTTCTTAATTCTCTTTTCCATTTTACATATGATCTTTTGATTTAATTACCACTGGGCACTGAATCCAGTGGGCTACAATGGGGGATTAATGGATTTTCCCTGAATAAATTACGCTTGCAGAAATTTGTCTGAGGCTGTGTTCTGGTCAGGTTAAGTTTGATGTGGACAGTTGGTTCCATGCTGCTAGGTGGCTCCTTGCAGCAGTGTTCCCCATCCTCTGCATTTTCCTTATCCTGTTAAACACAAAATGGTTTTAACTTTCACAAAGGCTGCCCCCAAGTGCTGTTCAAACCCCCATCATATGGTTGTCATGGTGACAGCTTGCTTTCCCTTAAGGAATATTGAGGAGGAAGGTCAGGTTTGGGCAGGAAGAGCCAAAGGAAGAGAAGCTTCTTTGGATATGCGTGTTTTTGCTGTATTGGAACAACATGTGTGATAGGGCAAGAAAAAGAATGTGGCTATAGAATTAGCAAATGAATATAAATTTACCTCCATAATCATTAGTGAATCAAGGGCGGGGCAAAGAATGTTTTGGCAAATCTAAGTCTGACTGAGAATATTGACTCCAGTAGTTCCATGTGCTATGAGAAATATATTTTTCAGTTAAAGTCATTCATCAGCTTTACCCCGAAATAATACTTTTTAACTCTGATTAACAGATGTGTGACTATTACTTTCAATATTTTATTGACTACTATTCTAGTTTTTAATGGAAAATGTTACTTTTTACTAGTCATAAAACCAACAAAGAGGTACCTATTTATCTGAAGTAGATTACTTATTTTTAGAAGAGTAAAATAAAAGTCATCTCTTTTTTAACTAAAAGTACTGTCTATATCATATACCAGGAGATATTGTCAATAGTATGCTGATACTTTCATTGGCACACAGCTCAATCCTACCATCCTTTATTCACACGATGCTTTATAACAATTCATCTAATAAAGTGTGTTAGTGAATATCCTTCCAATTCCTTCAATATCTGAAAGACAGGCTTTTACTAGAGAACTTTTTTCCAAATGACATCTGTATTTTTGAAAGATCATAGCTACCCTATTAGACTTCAGATGCTGAGCACATTTCAAACTCTTGAAAAAAATTAAGTGTTAGCAAATTCTTTCAGCGATACTTAGAAAGAAATGAAGGCTGCTTTTATAAGCAATTGTATTATGCAGTCTCTGAATATGAATGCCATGTTTTTTTTACCTGTGGATTGTGGCTTTCCTCTCTTTGCTTTGCTAGTTCTTATGTATTCTTGCCCTGCTTTTATCTTTCCAGTAAAATGGAAGTTCATCAGTAATAATCTTATCTTTTAGTAAATGTTCTTCCTGAGTTGGTCTATAAATATTGAATAACAGTAATTCTCACGACCCTTCCATACTTTCTGCTCAGCTCCTTCCTCCCTCCCTCTCCCTCTCTTACTGCATCTCCCTCACACCCCACCACCATGTTAATTTGGTGGATGGATTCTCTGGATATCCAGTAGTCTATTGGAATCTTGAGCTAACAAACCCAATTCTCCTATTCAACAGGTAATTTGTGTTCCTCTTGTAAGTATTGTTCTGATGTGACATGCCCTCTCTCCGTGCTCTCACTTGTCAGTAAATACTGTGTAGGGCATGATTTAGCTAAACACAGATTGTTCATCATTTCTGACAGATGGAGCTCAAGCCAATTTTCCTTCCTATCCCTTTGAAAATGTGTGTTTCAAAGCTAACTTACTTTGGTACCATGCTAATCTTTAGAAATGGCTTCTTAATACTGTTTCTTGCATTTCCCATTTCCCAATAGAAACAGGATACTAAAGAATTAGAAGGGCAAGGCCAGCATCTGAAGCCTGAATTAAACCCAATGAGCATTAGAATATATATATTATTCCTCCTGAAAACATTTCATTTGTTGTTTTGTCCATCTCAGAGCAAATTTTGAACATGCCAACCAACTCACATTTTGAATTTGGGGTTGCATTTGGAAATAACACTTGGAAATGAATTTTTGGACGGGCACACGATGATGATAGCCAAAAGACAGAGCCTGTTTTCAAACGGATACATTTCAAATGGAACCCTTTCCAAGCCATTTCTCTTCTGTTGTCATTTGCTTTATTCTTCTGTGTTTCAAGATTTCATCTTACTATTAATCACAAAAAAAGTCAAGTTTATTTCAGTGACAGAATGTTCTTAGCATATTTCATATTCATTATCAGGTCTATCTTTGCCATTGTTTTATTTGGAAGATTTTATTTTGGTAACATGTTAAATTTGAAGATTATTTTTAGGGCAGAGAGCCTTCTTTGCATTGAAGTCTCAGAGAACATGCTGAAAGAAAGGCTTCTGAAAAATGGGTTGCATTGGAGGAAAGGGAGGATCTATATTTGTAACAGATTTTGGAAAGTCATTTAAGTCAGTGTGTTAATGAAGACCAAATGAGTAGTATCCTTTTAAGATGTTCAAAGTATTATATTGAGAAGTTGTATGACTTTGCTCACTTTGAACAATGTCAGAAATAGAATAAAGAAATCCTATTCTGGAAAGGTAGGCCTAAACACTGGGTTCTAATTCCACTGTGTTTTTAACCGGCTGTGTGATGTTGGGTAAATTACTTAATCTCTCTGTAACTTAGTGTCCTCTTTAAAATGAAGGGTGTGGGTCTTGACTCAATTTAGACCCAGTGCTCTAATACCCTGTGGTGAAGCCTGCCAGTCTCCATCTGTGCGCAAGAGAATAATCCGTTTGGGCTGAAAGAATTGAATATGTAAACGGAAGGAAACAGAGCAGGGTTGAAATCACAGAAGCCCTTCTCTGCTAAGTTAAGGCATTTGACCATTATCCTGAAACGAGGGGGTCCAATTAAAGGAATGTTTGCAGCCAGGTAACTGCCAGATTAAGGTATTATACATTCATTCACTCTAGAATGTGTGAGATGGTGCAACTGGAAGCTGAGAGATTAGATTAGAGGCCTGGAGAACTGATGAGAATCTGATGGAGGCAAAAGTAATGGAGGTAAAATAAACAGGGTCTTGTTCAATGGATGAATTGTGGTGGAGAGGAGAATCTAGGATAACTTCTGAGTTTCTGTCTTTGTTGTAGGGTTGATGATGGTCCCAGTGTCTGAGAATAAATGTCCTGAGAGGAAGGACAGAGATTCACTTGGTGGTTCCTCTGTGGTGAGCCAGAAAAAGTGTGTCAGTTACTGACCCTAGTGGGAGCGAGGAAAAAGTGAAGAATATAGTTCCTTATCTCACTCATCCCATTAATGAGTATGAGCCCCACTGAAAACCCAAAAGCAGAATTCCTTGAAGTAAATAATATTCAATTAGTAATATCACTTCTAATTTTTCTTATACTGTATTTTTGTTATATACCCTGATTTCATATAAAACTATGCATAGTTTTTCATAGTAAATCCTCCTTCCCTTTTTTATGGAATCTGTCAAAAATCTCAGACTTTTGCTTTATTTTTTCTCCTTTCTCTCTTCAATACAGAAGGACTAATGAATGCAAGCTGAGTAACACAGGGGAATTAATTGAAAGAGCCATGATCAAGTTAGGCTATGAGATTAGCACACATTCTACCCAAGTGTAATGTTTTATACTTTTATAATTCTATATAATGGTAACCAAAGTTCATTATATTGTCCCCCAAGCACAGCAAGATCCCAGTGACCTAATGCATTCAGTCTGTCTGCTATAGTTGATGCCAGACTTTCCAGGAACCGATTTCCCTTTGGGGTTCTCAAAACTCCTGGAGAAACAATCACATTGAAATTTGTTTCAATTTGCATTTTAAATTTATGACCTCCAATGTCTCCCATTCACATCTGAAATTCTGAATCTTTACAAGGGAGATAGAACAATATTAATAAACCAGAATTTTTGCTTAGCCAGGAAAGGGCACCCCTGAGCCACATGCTATGAGCAGCAGTGAGGTTTCCACAGCATGAGAAAGCACACACCTATTATATCTAGGTGAGTATGTTGGCCCTTTGTGTCAGGCAAGGTCAGGGAACTTGTTATGGACCGATTCCACAAATTGCCTTGAAGTTGGGAAACTTGAAGAATAAATTGCTTTTAGGAAAACATGGTGTATTGTTAGGCAGAATTTTAAGGGCTACAAGTAAAGAAACTTCCGTCTTTCCATCTCAGCATGCCAGCCTCAGATTCCCTTAAGAAAAAAGTGAGAAAGAAGAGAATAAAAGAAAAGAAAATGTGACCAAACTCAAACCCAGGAGAGAGGGAAATTTGTCTGGTGTGTATTAAATGGTGGCTTCAACTCAGGCTGCTCAACAGGGAACCATGTGACTTGTCTTTTTGTGAAATGTTCCTCAGGCGGCCTGAGGGAAATTCCTGAGGCAATAAGAAACCCTCGGTCTCTCTGGAGAGTTCTGTCTCCTAATGCCGTCTATTGTGGAGGCGAGAATGGAAATGTGTGGTCTCTGGGGAATGAGGGAGGAAATGGCTGGGATGCCCAAGACCTGGAGCCACCTTACTCTGGGATGCCCGGAGGCATATTGACAGCCATGGCAGGGTCTGTCTGGAGGGACAGGCAGGGAGGACACGACCTCTCCAGCAGTGGCTTCACGTCCTTCCCTCTACTCATCTGTTGCTGTAAACTCAACAGTCTCAAAGCTAATTTTCAGACAGCTAGATCATCCTTTTTTCTCCCTTTCCATTATCTAGCCTGAAAAAGAGTTTTCAAGATGGTGACTGACAAAACACATTCAGTAAATGTTTATTGAATGAACAAGTGAATGAACAGACACACGAAAAATAAGTAAAATCCTGAGAATGCTTAGGAATCACTCCAGAAACTTGTGAGAAAAGCAAGAATTGCAGCCCCAGTCCTGGAGGTGTTGATTCAGTAGGTGGGCGGTGGCCCCAAGAATTTGCATTTTCACAAGCTCTGCCAGTGATTCTGATGCCCAGAGCTCTTGGAAAGACCCCACACTGGGAAGAGCTGCCACCGATTCAGCTGAGCTGGAGGGAAACTGGATGCAGTGGCCTCTCTTACTCTGGCATCTGGGCAGAACAGATTTTGTGTTAGTCGCCAGTGGGAGCGAAAGGTTTTAAGTAAACTGTTCACAGGTTTTCAAAATTTAATCAGGAAAGATCATTTACAGAGAGAAGTAAATTGAGTTCAGCTGCCTTGCTTTGGGTTGTAGAGGATATAAAAATATAATCTGAAGAAATGTTTCTCCTTATTCTATTTTTTGTTTATTGATAGGATCATTCTGTGTATTTTTCATCATGAAATTTTTCGGTCCTATGTAAAATTTCAGAGGTTTTTTTTATTCCATTGAGCTTATATGGAGAAATGGTGGTGAACTAGGGCTCCCAAATGTAGTATCCGTGGTCAAGGTTCTGGAGTATCATGCGTAACCCTCTGTGTTCCCCTAGCATGGCCCATGGGCTTGCATTGATCACTCAGGCACATGTCCCTTAGATTCCAGTGGCATGCGACAGCACCAAGTGGACGTGGCCAGTTCACTTGGGATCAGGGCGGAAGCAGCTATAATTCATGCCCATGATGCACACTCCCCACACCACCTCCGCCCCACAGCCTTCAGAAACTCACCAGGGATTCTGGGCAGAGAGAGGGAAGAAAAGAACATCTAGGGCTTTCATTTGGAAGAGCATATTTTTACTTTTATACTTAATTTTATACTTTTAAATGTCACAAATTGATACTTAGTATTAAATATTAGATATGGGAAAACAGGGTGGACAAAATTGTCTCAGTTCTTGAGTATATGGCAAAGATACAGCACTATGACTGCTGGTGTGGAATGGGTCAGCTATAACAAAATCTCTAGGAGAGGGACACTCATCGCACGTACAGTTTGTATTTAACAGCTTTTAGGAATTCTGTCCCAACCAATTGTCTCTTCTCTGCTTCATTTTCAGAGGCACATGCATAGGAATTGCAGTTTAGGGAGAGCGTTGATCAGTTGTGTTTCCTTTCCCCCAAATAATACATAGATAGATCAGTGAGAAAGAAGAAAAGAAGGAAGGAAGGGACTTATTGTCTATAAATCCATTAATATCACCTTTTTATATATTGAATTGCCTTACATGAAGGGAGATTTATCCAACATAATGACCTTTTGAAGGAGTGTTTCCCAAAATGTAGTCCAAGACTGCTTGTGATAGAATTAGATTCTGGGGATTTGACCCAGACCAACTAAGTTAAACCCTTGGGAAGACTTTACAAATCTAAATTTAACAAACAACTCTGATGAACCTTATACCCAGCAACATTTGAGAATCTCCTCTTCTAAAGTGTGACACTCTAGTAAAGAGAATTGGTGCATTAAAGTTTTGCCTCTGGCATGACCACGCCTCAGTATCTGATTTTTATTGTTAAAAATTGAGCACCTAGCATCTCTCTATAAATTTATATAGGCTCATAATGTATCCTCATCTTGAAAGTTGTCATGCTCACAGAGCACTGAATGACTTTTACAATTGTTTCTTAAGGGATTATGCAGGAAATCTAATTTAGATGCCAGAAATGTGTAGTCCGAAGGTAGTGTCCTAGACTAGAAGATGGCATATCAACCTCATTTTTGTTTACTTTAGGAGAAACTATATACTTTCATGGTTAGAGGCAGAAAAACTTTAAGACAGAGAGAAAAAAAATCCCAAGTCTAACTTTTGCCTTGATCATATGGCCTAAACAAGCTCCCCTTAAATCTGCTCCTTTTCCTTTAAACTTCCCCCCAACTGCTGGAATTACCCATTCACCAAATTGCCCAAACTGGAAAACCTGGGTTTCTGCCTTTTGCCTTGTTTTCTCTCATTCTTACATAATTAGCCAATCAGTGCCAGATTTCCTCATAAATATATCTCTGATCCACCCCCTTCTGTCTATTCCTAGTTCCCAAAATCAGTCTCTCTTTTTCTTGGGCCCAAAATACTACAGCTGCCTCCAGTCTTGTCTACTTCAAATCAATCCTTCCCACAGCCACCAGAATGGTCCATTTAAAATGCAAATAAGGCCAGGATGCTGCACGTTCTACATTCATCCGTGGTCCCCCGTCTCCTGCAGAATAAAATCTAAGCTCTTGGGCATGGAATAAGACTGTCAAGGTCCTGCCTCTGCCTACTTCTCTGCCTTCATAGCCCATTTTTCTCTTCCTCAAATTGTGGAATTCCTTATAGCTGGGCTTTTTGCACAAGTGATTTCCATTTCCTGGAGAACCTGAACCACACCTTCTCCTATCTAACTTCTGCCTGTCTTTTCATACTCAACTCAGGTGAGTAGGACAAATTCAGGAAAAATTTCCCTGAATCCTCAAAGCCAGCTGAGGCTCTCCTCTTCCGCATGTCCATAAAAATCAGTGAGTATTTCTAGCTTGGCTTTTAGCATATTGTGGTGTTATTAGCTCTTCCAACTCATTTTGAAGAACTTCCTGAAGTTAGGAATCATATCTTATTCACTTTGGTGTGTGCAGCATTTAACAGAGAGCCTAGAATATCTCGGGTGCTAAATGGATTGTACTTGAATAGGTGAACGTTGGAGGGAATGAGCAACTGTGCTCTTGATTCAGTGCTCTGAAGCTGCTACTTAGAACCAAATGGTATTACAGGGGGTTGGCATTCTTGTATGATTAAAGAATACCTTAAGTTTGAGGTGATTCACTTCATATGTTCCCCAAATTGGAGGATTAATTAGGGAGTTGAACCAATAATTAGTACTCAGTGAAAGTGATACAGAATAAAATATATACTCAAGGAAGAAACTAAGTAGGTAGCACTAAATGTCTGCTTTGATAATATTCACTGAAAGAGAAAGTGAGAGATTAAAATTACTTCACCTATTGATTGTGTTGGAGAAAAGACATTTCCTAGTTTGGTGATCTAATAGTCTTTAATATATTTCCTTTAATAATGTTGTTGGCTGGGTTACAGTGCAAAATAGAGAAAATACCATTAGAAGAAAAACGACATTGTTAAATTTGTTTGGGCCGTCCTTGCTTTATCCTTTAAATATGCCTTTGGCAAATTTCTAGAGTTAACTATGTAGACACTATCCGACTGACATGTCTTGGTGTTTCTATTTAAAGGTAAATGTGACTTAGGATTTATTTTCTGTTAGCATTAGATTATTTTACTAATGGATCAAAGTCAAATAGAATTTTTAGTTTATCAGGTTCCTACAGGGAAAAAAATAGATCAAAGTCAAAATAACTTTTTTGTGGAAGAGATCAGAATCATTAGAAAATTATCCTACTGCTTGTTGGTTAAGGTCAGTAGTACATGTGGCTGGAAAGAGGGTAAATAATTATTTGTTGACATCATATCTATGATTATCCATCTCCTTGCTAGAAGAAAATTTTATAAAGAATGAGCTGTTATACAGGCTTCCATGAGAAATATTTGCTCTGTAGTGCTAGTCCACATCTAAATGATGGCTAGAATATTTAGGATCTGGTAGATTAATTTACAGAGTTGTCAAATGCTTTGGGCTAGCCTAATGGTGTTCCATTAAAACAGGTTTCTCAACCTCAGCATACTAACATTTAGGTCTAGAAAAATCTCTGTTGTAAGGGCTATGTGTCCTGTGCATCATAAGACATTTAGGAGTGTCTTAGGTTTTTGTCCACCAGACACCAGAAGCACTCTCCCATCTCACATTGTGACAACCAAAAATGTCTCCAGACATTGCCAAATAATCCTTTGGAGTGAAAGCAAAATCACCACCAGTTGACCAAACGCTGCTTTAAACATTTCCGCTTGAAGATAGGTATTTTAAAGGGTAAATAGGTAATTGATTTTTCTGGAATCCCAAGACATACTTGCCAGAGATACGAAGAGAATGCTTTAACTTTAAACATGTTCTTTTTCATTTTACAAAATACTGAAGTTTAGCTTACATTTGGGAAATTAACTGGTCGAGCTCTGTTCTCTAAACATAGAAAGACTGAGGAATTATTTTCTCATCTTATTGTCAATCATCTCTTGTAAGAAAGTTAAATGTGGCTAATTTATCTGAAAGTGTTTGAATGTTCCATATATGTTGCTTTGTGAATTAAAAGTAGAGCATATTTTTCAGTATGATTGATGGTATCAAGTGAAATATTTAATTTTTACCATTTTGTCCTACAATAACTTCTACTTAGAACTGCTTAAGAAAAATCAATATAAAATTCATTTCAATGAATAAATGAAGGAAATATTTAACTTCTTCAGGATGGATTTTTTGGTATGACATTAGCTCAGGTGAGCAATCAAAGATTTTGAGATGACTCCAGTGATTTGAACAAGGAGGCTATATACTTTAAAGGTGAATATAACTAGAGCTAATCATTAATTTCAGCATGATCAAATGGGCAGAAAAACTAGATTTTAGCCCTTACTTAATTCTGCATCAATTAATATCCTATTTGAGTTACCTAGAATAAATAATTTTATCTTTCAATGTTTCAGTTTTCTCACTTACAAAATGAGAGGGTTAAGTCAGACCAGGGTAAGCAAACTTTTTCATAAAGGGGCAAATCATAAATATTTTATGCTTTGTGGGACATGCAGTCCCTACTGCAATACTTAATATGTATTATATGGTAGCAGTCATAGTCAATATGTAACACGTGAGCATAGCTGTGTTATAATAAAACTTATTTATGAACACTGAAATTTGAATTTCATATAATTGTCATGTCATAAAATATTCTTATTTTCATCCATTTTAAATTTAAAAACTATTTTTAGCCGAACAGTTGTACACAACAGAGGGCAAAGTGGTACTTGGCCTGTGGACCACATTTTGCCAACCATGAGATGATTGCTAAGGTCCCTTCCAGGGCACCTTAACATTCTTGAATTTACATCCCAACACTCTTGAATTTACATAGGAATGACAGAAAAGCTATTGTGTGCCCCAGTTTATCTGAAAACTGCTTCAATATCTGAAGGAAGCTGAAAGCAAATCAATTGTTAACTTTAATGATGTCCTATGTTCCTTGGAGAGAGTATGTGCTGGCCTTGCTATCTTATGATGGGTAAGAGAATACTTGTTCTCTCTCTCTAAAACATTGAATGTAGTCTCACTTCTTCAATAGATGTCATTATTCACAAAATATATTGAGATGTACAGGGACTGAAAGTGAAATGATATTAAAAACTTAACATTTGAGAAGTCCTTTTCAATTTACAGGGTACTTTGCTTTACATCAAATGAAATGAACTTCATAGCAACCCTGTGAATAACTGTGGGAGGTACAGTTACTCCTATTACTAGCTGAAAAAGTTGTGGCCCAAATAGGTTAAGCCGCACATAAGTGGACTTTTGTGAGTTAAGACTCAGAACTCCTTCCCTGCACTCCTCTGTGTCTTGCATCTGCCTCCGTTACTCTCTCTCTCTCTTCATCTGAGACCCAGCTAGAGTATAGAGTTATCTCATGCTTTGATAACAGAAACAGGTATATTCTACTTGGATACTTGACTGCAAAAAGAATTAAAGGCATATTTTCAAAATGATCATTGACAAGATTCAAAACTTCTCTGAGTCTTAGTTATAATTTCAAATAATAAAAATGCTGCTTTGTATCATTCAGAAGTTATTATGTCTGGTGTTGGCATAAACTAATCAGTGTTCAGTAAATATGAATTCCTTTCCTTTCAGTGTAATAAAACAGAAATGGTACAATGTAAATTAGCAGAATTCAAGATGTCTCTCATAATAATTTGGACTTAGCTAATGCATGTTATGTACAACTGCTTTCACTTTGGAGTTTACTGTAGATCACATCAGTTAGGGTTCTCTAGAAAACAGAATCGATAGGATATGTATGCATATTGAAAGAGATTTATTTTAGGGAATTGGCTCATGCAGTTGAGGAGACTTGACAAGTCCAAAAACTGATGGGGACATCAACAGGAGGGAGACTTTGGAGACTCAGGAAAGAGTTGCAGCTCAAGTCTGCTGCAGAACCAGGAAGAGTTGATGTTGCAAGTCTGAAGGCAGTCTGCTGGAAAATTCCTTCTTACTTAAGGGAGGTCAGCCTTTTGTTGTACTCATGCCATCAACTGATT
>CAUYRT010076431.1:0-19105 GCA_963574885.1 Lepilemur ruficaudatus
TGTATAAAATATATGTAGATGCTAGTCTATTTTATAATTTAGTACCATAGATTATACACAAAACTATCTTAAAGGCTAAATTTATCAAAATTTGCACACATAAACAATTACACAAACAATTGTACGTAGTGCTGTTCTCAGACAAGAGAAACATAAACAAATGTAAAAATGCAGTATTAAATCATAATTGCATGAAATTAATTATAATACCTTCTGTACTACTATAATCATTTCCTTGCCACCTAGCCACTTCTTGTTGCTATTATAGTGAACTCAAGTGTTGTAAGTATCTGCTTAAAAGGCTATGTGCTAATCATCTTCATGCCAGCAGTTCCTGTCTCTAGTAAATTGCATGTTTCAGTAAAAAGTGATCTCTCACAGTACTCACGTGTTTTTCATTATGTTTAGTGCAATACCGTATACCTTGAATAACACCATGGAACCCATACAAAGTGTGAGTAGTGATGCTAGAAACACTCCCGAGAAGCAGAGAAAAGTCGCGACATTACAAGAAAAAGTTGAATTGTTTGATAAGTACTGTAGATTGAGGCCTACAGATGCTGTTGCCCATCATTTCAGACAGATGATTGATCTTGTAAACAGACAACGTAAACTTCGGATATTGTTAAATACAGTATAGTACTGTAAATATATTTTCTCTTCATTATGATTTTCTTAATGACATTTTCTTTTTTATAGCTTACTTTATTTTAAGACTACAGTATATAATACACATATAAAAATATATGTTAACTGACTGTTATCAGTAAGGCTTCTGGTCAACAGCCTATTAGTAGTTATGTTTTGGAGGAAATCAAAGCTTATACAGGGGTTTCTGACTACACAGGGGTCAGCGTCTCTAACTTTCACATCTTTCAGGGGTCAGTTATGCATGAAAAAGAGAGAGTTATCTTTTCTATGAAGTCAGTCCCTATGATGTACTTCATTTAGGCTCCCGTACACTTCTGGGCAACCTTTTTTAGTGCATTTCACAGTAAAATTTCGTGGTTAAAAGCAACAGCTTTGGAGCCAGATTGTTGAGTTCAAAGTCAGGTTACACCATTTAGTGAGTGACTTTGAGCAAATTGTTCAACTTTTCTGTCCCTTAGGTTTTTTTCATGTGTAAAATGAAGAGCATAAGAGAACTTACTTGATAGGTTTACTGTGAAAATTAAATAACTTAAGTATGTAAAATGCTGAGCACAATGTCTAGCACAAGTTTAGCACTTTGTAAGTGGATACTGTCATTGAATTACACTTTTGTTAATTCCTGAGCTCCATAATGTTAGGGACTGTGCATTTATTTGTTTAAAAATGTGCAATTAATAAATAAATACCTAATATATTGATGGTATACAGTGTGATGAGATATACATATACATTGTATAATGATTACCACAATCAAATTGATTAACAAATTCCATCATCACTCATGCTGTACACTAGGTCCCTAGGATTTGTTCATCATATAAATGAAAATTTGTAACATTTGACTAACACATACCCATTTCTCCCTACCCACTGACCTTTAGCAAATATCATTCAATTCTCTACATCTATGAGTTCAACATTTTTTTGATTTCACAGACAGACATATTTAATTGTGCATTGCAAAAAGTGCATTTTTTTAAAACAAATTGAAGGTTTGTGATAACTCTGAGTTGAGCAAGTCTGTGAGAGCCATTTTCCCAACATCTTGTGCTCAATGTTGGTCTCTGTGTCACATTTTGGTAATTCTTAAAATATTTCAAACTTTTTCATTATTATTATGTCTGTTATAGTGATCTATGATCAAACATTTATGACCTTTGATGTTACCATTGTAATTGTTTTGGGGCACTACGAACTACACTGATATAAGATGGCAGACTTAATCAATAAATGTGGTGTGTGTTCTATTTAATCAACCTTCTGTTCCCCTGTCTCTCTCACTCTCCTCACTTTCCTAGTTCCTGAGATACAACAATATTGAAATTAGGCAAATTAATAACCCTACAATGACCTCTAAGTGTTCAAGTGAAAGGAAGAGTCATACATATCTCACTTTAAATCAAAAGTTAGAAATGATTAAGGTTAGTGAGGAAGGCATGTTGAAAGACAAGATAGGCCAAAAGCTAGGCCTCTTGTGCCAAACAATTAGCCAAGTTGGGAATACAAAAGAAAAGTTCTTGAAGGAAATTAAAAGTGCTACTCTAGTGAACATATGAATGATAAGAAAGAGAAACAGCCTTGTTGCTGATATGAAGAAGATTTTAGTGGTGTGGATAGAAGATCAAACCAACCACAACATTCCCTTTAGCCAATGTCTAATCCAAAGCAAGACCCTAACTCTCTTTAATTCTGTGAAGCCTGAGAGAGGTGAAGAAGCTGCAGAAGAAAACTTGGAAGCTAGCAGAGGTGGGTTCATGACGTTTAAGAAAGGAAATCATCTCTATAACAAGAAAAGGCAAGAGGAAGCAGCAATTGCTGATGTATAAGTTGCAGCAGCTTATAAGAAGATCTAGCTAGGTAATTGATGGAGGTGGCTACACTAAACAAGAAATTTTCAATGGGTCAAAACAGGATTCTATCGGACAAAGATCCCATCTAGGACTTTCCTAGCTAGAAAGGAAATGTAAATGCCTGGCATCAAATCTTCAAAGGACAGACTAGCATCTTAGAGGCTAATGAAACTGGCGATTTTAATTTGAAACTAATGCTCATTTATCATTCTGAAAATCTTGGGGACCTTAAGAAATATGCTAAATCTACTCTGATTGTGATTTATAAATGAAACAACAAAGGCTGGATGGCAGCACATCTATATAGAGCTTTCCTACCATTGCTCTGCTGTGTGGTAGGACACTTGTGAGTCTCTGACAAGATTCCCTTATGGTTAGGGTGATCATGCAACTTATTGCCCAAATAGGGACTCTCTTAAGAGAGAAATGGGTAGTAATATTAATAATGAAGACAGCAGGCATGAAATGGGACTGTCTAAAACAAACCAGGACATAGTCTATTACTTATCATGATCACTATTATTGGACAGACACATATTCTTAGGTTGCCTCAGAGGGATCCAGTACTCTCTACTCTGGCCAACTCCTTTTACTCTGTCATTTCTCAATGGTTGGGCAAGGCTTCTGGCTACATGGACTATAATAACAATTTTCTGCTTCTTTCAGTATTTCAAAGACTAAAAAAATTCTCACCAAACCTTACTCTCTGAACTATTTGGACTTGAGCCTAGATCTTGTCATGATAAAATTCAAAAACAGGGTTATAGTCTAAGATTTTCCAATAGTATTTTAAATAGGCTACTCAATAATCACTTGGAGAATTTATTATAAATAGAAACATGAATTTTTTTTTAAATGTCTTTTCTGGATATACTGATTTCCTTGGGGGAACTCAAGAATCCACTCCTTATAAAAAGTGACTCTGCTTCACAATGATATTTGAGAACCATGAGACTAGAAGTCTCTGAGGTCCCCTCTGTATTTGGTACAAGGATTGATAAGTACCTCTAACATATATAATCATTGACATTAACTAAGGTAAAAACTATAAATGGTCCTGCAGTATGAATTGACGGGACGCTGTGCTCCCGTGTGCCGCGATGCATGTGATTGAACTGCACGGCAGCCCACCTTCTACATTCTGGGCCTGCAGCTGGGATCAACTGTGACTAATCTGATTCCAAAACTAGCTGATTCATTCCATTGCTTCCTGTTTCTCTTATTATACTTTGAAATGTTTGCAATGGAGAGCCCAGCACACTGCCCAGTGCACTGTAAGCTTGCTAATTGCTGGTTATATATACATGTTTATTAAAAGAAAAAAAATTAAAAAAGAGGAAGGAGAGGGAGGGAGGGAGGAAATGAGGGATCAAGTAATGAGAAAATGTGGAAAATATAGCAGAAAAACAAATTTCCTCTTCTTTGTCAGGACACAGTTTTAGGAATTTAGCATTTAGGAGCATAAATACTTAAAATCTCTCGGGAAGAAGACAACCTTCTGCCCTCCATTGTTTTATATGACTGGCTGAAAAATGAAATCTTGTTGGGTGGTTTTTAGGCATCTGAGAGCTAAAGTAACTGCTTGTTTGACTGAACATAACTTCAGAATAAATGTAATTGGCATCTTTATTTCATTAACTGATATAACAGGTTCATGTGAGAGTGGCCTTGGGCAGGATGAACTAAATTGGGACTGGAGTTCCAGAGGCCTCTTTACCACCCTCATCAAATTATGTAATTTATGTCTTTCAACTTTTGAAATGTATGAACATTTTAATTTCAGGGTTATGAGACTATGAGAATCCAATGAGCTAATGAATGAGGAAATGCTAGGACATATTTAAAAGTGAGGTATAAAAACATTATGTGGCCTTCTTACAGAAGCTGATTTTCTTAAAAATTGGTCATTAATAGCTAGAATGTGGAGGCCTGATGTATTCAATACTGTTTCAGTGTCCTGCCTTATTTTCATTACATTGAATTCTTGATTTCTGTATTTATTTAAGGTCCAAATGGTTTCTTTCAGATATTGGTACATGAAACAGCTTTCTATGTTCATTAGTTGCCTGGATATTGTGAAATTCTTGTTCCATCTATTCTATACCAACCTCCCACATAGTACAATAAGCAGTTACTAACGTGAGCTCTAATGGATAAACTTCATTGTGTAAGGCTGAATCAATGGTTAAAATAAAACTATTAGCTATCTGAACAATGTGTGCCTTGGTTCTGATTTTCTCCAATTCACTGTGGCCCCAATGCCAGTTCCATTAACATCCTCCATCCCCTTTGCAGCAATGCTTACTTACTCTGAACAGATGTTACAGTGCCTGGGGAAAAAAAAAAATCAGTTTATCCATCAATAGACCTGAATCTTATGTCTTAGAGAAATGTAGTTTCTATCACTCTCTTTTCAGCCAATATTTATTATTGTCTCAAAAAATGTGCATTGCAGCTAGAGAGATGCAGCCAGCTCAGGCAAGTGAGCTCCTGGTGAGCTTAGGGCATTTCTGGGGTACTCTGGTTCCTTATCTGGAGCCTGGAAGTAATTGTTTGACACACACCAAAGGGAGAACCTCATCAGACACTAAAAATGGTAACTACTTGGAGCCTGCAAAAATACTTTCAAATCTTTTCAGGGTTAAAAAAAAAAAAAAAAGCAAAGATCCAGAAACATAAAAGTCAAATTCAAAATGTAATAGAAAAAATGAAAAAGGAAATAGAAGAAGATGATAAAAAGAAATGTATGGACTATTTTTTATTTAGTAATCTTATCAAAATCATAGAGGGTATGTTTTGTCTATCAGAGTCCAGAGTCCTTCAGCATCTAAGGAAAACATCATGAATTTTCACCATGCTTTACATTTTACATTTTTGAAAACAAGAGAATTTTCTTACATGTGGCCTAAGTCCAACAGATATAAACTACCACTACAGAACTCTTATAAGCTTATTTTTATTGAATTCACTCTTCATAAAAGCAGTACAGTCACAATTTAGGGAAATAATGGAAAATGGCTTTGCTGTGAATTTCAATAGCTTTGTTGAATCTTTAAATCTACCCTCATTCCATCATTAGTCTTTTCCTTTCATGCCCTCTGATGGCAATCGTGTTTTACAGATGAAGCCATTAATTCATTGGGAGGTTAAGTGATTAGCTCTGCCTGGCAGTCAGGTGTAGGGTTAAGATTAGATAAAAGTCCCTCAGGTTCTAGTGATTGCTAAACTTTGAGGACAGCAACCCTCCTTATTATAAAACCAGATATTCAGAAATTGTCTATCAACTTTTTCCACCACATTCAAAAGAAAGTTTATTTACCTTACAGAGAAAGTGCCCTTGAAGATTTAAATGATTAGGTTGCTGAAAAGATACACTTTCTCTTCAGAAGCTAACATAATTTAGGGAGAATTTCTTTAGATAAATATAAATGTATTTCAATTTATGCAGTGCATGTATAATTAATAATAAGGTAAGTATTTATCTGGCCTGATAATATTCCAGGCACTACAACAGGCTCTATTGGGATCAAAAAGTATGTAGCTCATAGAATCTGCTCACATTGGTTAATTCATTGTTTCATTGCCTCATTCACTTATGGCAGTCAAAAACTGCTGTTAAATTAATGAAAAAATAACTTGATCAGGAAAGGGTTCATGGTCTAGGTTGTGTCAGATGGATAAAGTGTTAATATGCACAGAAGTCTGGGTTATTCCAGGTATAGGAAATAATGTGACACTCTTCCTCCCAAATACATCCTAGGTATCTCTAAAAGGTACTGATTTCCATAAATCCCAGTGGTAGAAAGGCATAGTAATGTTTAATGAGTAGCATATACTCTGTTATGCCTGGAGTGTTTTATGACATTAGTGCAGCTGAAATATAATTTTAATATACATTAAATATTTATAAAACGCATTATATTATGAAAGATAAGCATCCTCTTTCTTAATTTTCCTGAAATTGTATGATTTGTTTTTGTAGTTTTTCTTAAAAGGGGGAAAATAGAATAATTTTGTTATATTCTGATCCTTCCTCCACAATGCTCTAAATAAAATTATAACAAAGAGCAAGCGACTACATACACTTTTAAATTTCCCTTTCAACTTACTGTAGAAGAAAAACAACTCTTAAGATTAATTGTGAGGGTTTTGCCAGAGTATTGCCTAATTAAAGATGACCAGAGAAGCAGCAGCCTTGGAGACTCCTTAATTTGTCAGGCTGGATACTTAGCATGTTTGAAAGGTAGTTCTCAGGGGTAGTTCTGCAATCTAATCTATTAGTATAAACCTCTGTAACTCCGCTCAAACAATAGAAATGCACAAAGGAATAACTTACTTCCATGAACAGCAAACATTTGTTGGTGCATTTGCTTGCATTGTTTCTCACCTTTATAGCAGATATTTTATTACTGAAAGGAAAGAACTGTTTTATAGAAAAATTGCTCCAAGATGCAGATTTCAGTGAACTTGGGGATCCAGCTGTTGAAACCTTAAGTATAATTTCCACCTAAAGGTTGAGTAAGAGGATTTTTGAAATGATGTGAGCAGCACTTAAGCACCACTTCTATTATTTTCAGCAAATAGTGTTTTTAATGCTTCTTTGTTCTACTACGCTTGTTAAAGCTTCACATTAGTAACTGCTGATTGACGCTCAAAAGAGAGGGGTTTACAGGAAGATAAGTATTGAATACTAATTTCTCTAAATTTAGGGATGGGGAGAAATGCAGAAAGATGTGAGTAAATGTTATAAACATGTCAAAGGAAAAAAGAATGGCCCACAGAGAGGAGATATGCTAACGTGTTATTCAATCAATAAAAGCACTTTCTTTTCTTGTATATATTTAAGGTGTACAACATGATGTTTTGATACATATACAGTAAAATGATTACCACAGTCAAGCAAATTAACATGTTCTTAATTCTTTGGTGGTAAGAGTACCTGAAATCTACTCCCTTAGTGGATTTCCAGGATATGATACAATATTATTAATTGTATTCTTCATGCTGTAGATAAGATCTCTGGACTTATTCTAACATAACTGCAACTTTGGACCGTTTGATGTACGTCTCTCCATCCCCCCTTCTCCCTGGTAACCACTGCTGAACTCTCTGTTTCTATGAGTTCAACTTTTTTCTTAGATTCCACACATAAGTGAGAACATACAGTATTTGTCTTTCTTGGCCTGGGATATGGTGTCCTTCAGGTTTATCCATTTTGTCACAAATGACAAGATTGCCCTCTTTTTTAGGGCTGAAGAATATTCCATTATATATATATTCCACATTTTCTTTACCCATTCATTCAGCGATGGGCACTTAGGTTGCCTTCATAAACTTGGCTATTGTGAATAGTGCTGCAATGAACATAGAGTTCAGATATCTCTAAGAAGTGCTAATTTCATTTCCTTTGGCTATATGCCCAGAAGAGGGATTGTTGGGTCATATGGTTTCACCTCCTAGGTGGAAACTCCCTCAGTTCTGAAGGCCTTTATTCAGTGACTTATCTATACCAGTTGCCATCCGTACCTCCTTTTCTCCACTCCCCTCCTTTTTCTGGGTTTGGACCTCTATGGTCTCTGACTTCTTTATCCCCATGTCCCTTTTCCATGGCCAATCCTTTTTAATCTCAGCAAATAAACCTGTTCAAGTTTCTTACTCCATAAAAGTAAAAAGAAATAAATAAATAAAAAACAACTCTTTTAAACCTTTTGCCTCATTCTCAGTCTTAGCTTTCTTAAAGAGTAGGAGCTTCCAACTATCATCATCACTGCAATGTATCCCAGCATCAGTATTACTGATTTTCCTTTTGCTTTAGTATGTCTTGGCATGGCACTGTGACTGATCCTGCCATTATTTAACATTTGAATATTTTGTTCATGGATTTTTGCCTTAATTTGTTTTTTTGCCAAAGAGTTTTTCACTAAAGTGGTATTTATCTTGGTTACTGAATTTTTTGCTCAAATTTTGCACCCAATTGAGTGCCTCATTCACCTCACTCACCTCACCCTAGTCCTGGCCCTGAGTATCCACTTATACACTTCTAGGGGTAACTCAAGCTAATTGTATCTACCTTCAATCAAATCTTCTCTCACACTGTTGCTCCCCGTTTCTGTTAATGTTCTCACATTTTACCTGGTTGTCAAACCCAGAAACCTGGGGCATCCTAGACATTTCTTTATATTTTATTTTTGTTTATCCAACCATATAATCAACCATCATATTTTGTCTCTTTTAGCTCTTTAATATCTTTCTTTAGAAGCACAGTCTCTTCTTAGGAAACTCCTCATTTATTTCCTGAATTGCTAAAAATGGTCCTCCAACTATTCTTTTCTGTGCTAATGTGTCCCCCTATTTTTCTCCATTATTTACACAATTGCAGCCAGAGAAATCTTTCTAAAACGCAAATCTGATTGCACCCTCCTGGCTACTTAAAATACTTTGATACCTCTTTATTGGCATGGAATAAAATCTAAAACCCTTATCAAGATATATAAGAACCTTAATCATTTGGTCCTGCTAATCCTTCATTCTCGTCTCTTGCCACTGATCAATTAAGACCTTTGCTGAAATACCTGCAAGAAAGTAAATAGGCTATTTTCTCACAGCTTTGGGCCTTCTAATATGCTATTCCTTCTGCCTGAAATTTTCTTCCTTTAAAACTCAGTTCACAGGGCACATTCTCCAGAATTCTTCCAGATGTTTACAATCTGAGCTAGGCATCCATTCCATCTGCTCCCTGTTATTCAGTACTTGCCTCCATAGCTCTGACACTGTTTCCTAGTCAGGCTGCTCTCCATGCTACGAGCTACTTGGGAACAAGGATTACATCCTTTAACCCCGTGTCTCTAGTACATAATAAGTTTTGGCAGAAAGTAGGTGTTTCCCAAATTATCAAAAACAACAGTCTGGATATCACTTTTTTTCCTCATTTTATTTATAATAAAACAGAATTTGCTTTAAAAATGTTTTAATGTATTACTAATCTAGTATTTTGTTGGATCATGATTTGGCTATCTGCCTAGAAATTGTTATTCTTGAGTGCAGGCATCTCAATGCCTCCCCTCTATGTCTCTTCTTTCTTGGGAAAGCTACCCCATCTAGGCAATCCTAGTACAAACAAAGATCCTTAAAAATCATGACTTTTTTTTGCTTAGGATATCCATGATGCAAGACTAGTGATGCAGGGAAAGAGTAGAGTTCAACATCAGACAGGACCATGCACATTCTGTTTCAGCATTCTTAAACTCAGACCACCAGATACATGGCATTATCAAGGCAAGAGACCATTGATGGCCAGATTATATGTCTCTGAATGGACTTTGAGGCTGGAAAAGGATTGCATGGACATCTAGTCCAGGCAAGCAGCCTAGAGCAATGAACATATCTCAAGGTTCTGACTGACCTAGACTAATATAATTTAATAGCAAATGCATGAAAGCATCATTAAATCTAACTAGTTTTGCCTAAACAGAACCCAGATGAGAAACAGAGATCTAAAATAAGACTTTGTATGTTTCAACACTCAAGAGCTTTCTTGATCACTTTAAGGCATGCTAACAATTTTCTATAGCTATGACAGTTATGAAGCAATTAATGGAATACTTTGCAAATCAATTGCAAAAAAAGGAGAAAAAAATCTGAATAACAGCTGAAGTAAAAAATGAAACTGCTATAAATATAGATAATAGCTTCCATTAAAACTGTCTTCCAACATTGGAACGTTTAATCACAGTTACACTCAAATCATTGGTTACCCTCTATTTCACAGTTATCCAGCTTGGGAAAATCTATGCGCTATTAAACATGATAGGTTCAATGTTTTTTATAATATCTGGTCAGCAATGGAAAATTTTGTTAGCTAATTTCATTAACAAGTTTCAGTTTCATGTAATTCTAACAATAATAATTAAAAAGCGAGTACTATATTTTTAGATAGTGCATATCTAATCTGTAGCAGGGGAGGAATTTTTCTAAACTTAGAGGAATTGAGAAAAAATCACATAGAGAAATAAAAATAGATTTAATTAAATAAAAGGCTTAAGAACCATGAGCTAAGTTAAGATAAAAGTAGCTGGGAGAAATGTTTGCTTCAAATTTAAGAGAAACGTTTAATATATTGAATATTTAGGATGGTCATACAAATTTTTAATGACCTCTCTTAAAATCCTAAAATATCAACCTACAAAGGGCATATTCCAGTAATTCACCAAACAAGCTACATTTTAAGAGCTGAGAGCTACAATGAAAAAAGAAAAATTAAAAAAAGAAAACTCGAGAAACTATATTATTTTTTATTTCAGGAAAATATGAGAGTACAAACATTTTGGTTCCATTTTATATCTCTGCCTCTCCCTAGCAAGGGTTAGAGGTGTATGCCCCTCCCCTCCACAATGCTCACCGCATCCCTCAGATGTGGGTCTACCCCTCCAACCCCCGAATCCTTGGTGAACACCACTGCCATTTGAGCACAGTAGTATTAATCAGTCAGTTCCAATTTGATGGCGAGCTCATGTGGAGCCCATTCTTCCGATCTTGTGTCACCTCACTTTGGATAATGGGCTCAAGCTCAATCCAGGATAATATGAGCGGTGCTAGCTCACTGTCGCCAAGAAACTACATTTGACTGATACGTTTATGAAAACTATTAGGACTCAGAAGTAACCAATGAAACATATTATAACTTAAGACATATTTTTCACCCATTAAATTAGAAAATAATTTCAGAAGAAATATTTTGGGTTAATAAGAGGGCACAAAGAGCAGAGTACTCTTTTATATGGCTGGCAAAATATTAAATAAATTATAAAATAAACTGTCTAGAAAATAATTTGGTAGTTATTTTCTTCTTTCCCTTTCAGAAACACAACTTTCAAGAATTTTACTCTAAGAAGTGATGTTAAATATTTTTAAAAAACTTATTTGCACATAAAGATTTTTTAAAGCTTTTTATGTTGGAGGAAATGTGAATAAAATGGAATAAAGGCATTAAGATTGATGCTTATAATAATTTAATGACATAAGAACATGCTTATAAATACAAAATGCAAAGCACACACATGGTATAATACATAGTTCTTATATACACCAGAAGACTGAAAAAAGAATGCCAATCAATTACAACAATTATCTGTGGCAGTTTTACTTTTAATTTTTTTTCGTATTTTTTAATATCTCCTTGATTTTCCATAAGGGACATTTATTACTTTCATAATCAGGAAAAAGTCTTTGCTAATAAAAGGAATTTGGTTTGAAATGAATCACAAGGGGATAATAAGAATAATAACACTGCCTATTATCCACCAACCTCCAGTAAATTAGTAGATTCTTTGCACCTATGTTGACAGTTTGGTTTTCTGTCTTATCATTTTTTATTCCAGTAAATGATGACTGTGATCTTTAGGGGAGGTGGTGTATCCAATTAACGTTAGTGAGGTTTGGGGAGATTATTATGTTATTTGCTTTTCCAGCCAACTCTTTCATATTGAGGGTTTGAAGGGTGGATGGAGTAGGGGGAGGGGATCACCATTCTTCATGTTAAAATAATTTAATGAGGATAGTTAAATAAACAAAACATTAGGTTGTGAAAAGAAATCACCCATAAAGTATGACCTACTAATTTTCTGATCTTGGCTCTGTTTTACAAGATTGATATTTGGTAGGTGATTATTTTACTCTTTCAAGATTTGAACTTTGACTGGAATCAACTCCTGGATGAATAGCTCTGTTAAAGTAACCTTAACTGAATTCAAAGTTAATATGGAACTCTACCTCAATGGGGAAGAGAGAAAATTGCAGCTTTTTTTTTCCCTTTCAGTCGGAACAGTATAACATTCTGTATTCTGTAGTTAGGAGAAGCAAGATTAGATGTAGTCTTTGGGATTCTGATATATTCTCAGTCTATTGCTTAGTGTCATAGTATTTTTCCATTATGTGCTGCTGAAAGAGTTCAATCTCCCCCGAATGGCATATTGAACACACCTTGCACCTGGAGAGTAATGCCTTGTCCTGAAGAGTTACCTCTGTACTCAACATTTTTAGCACACATCACGGAATGTTGACATCAAGGACATGGACTCTATCCTTGCTATCCTTGGTGGGGAAAACTAGAGGTTTTGAGACTCAACCTGAGGCATTTCCTCATCGTTCTTTGTACTTCTCATTCTACAGCAAGTATGCCTGTCTGCTATTGTTCTGAAGTTTGATCCAATTATAGCAGAACTTCAAAGTCTACAGTGTAAAAATTAAAATTCTGTTCCTCAAGGGTGTTTTTATGTTGTCAGTGATACACACAGGACTGTCTTTCAGAGAAAGTTTGTTAGCCTTCTCATTTCCATGTCAAACTCCTTATCATAGGACGAGCTTGACTCCCACTGTGATTAGGCAAAGTTGTATTTTCCGTTCCTGTCTTTAATTCCAGTCCCCTTTCCTCCCCACCTGTTTCTTCCTCCCTCAGAATTCCAAAGCTCTAGTCTTCTCTCCATCCTACCCCACAATTGCCATTGAGAAAGAACCTGATACAGTGCTTTATACTAAGACCTAAATGTCAGTTAATTTTTAATTAGATTTCTATCATTCTTAGTTCCAATGATATTTTAAAGGACAAAAAGTCTGAGTAGTCTGCAGGATTAAACTCTGATTAAGTAAAATTCCTTGAATTATCAAATCTGTAAGGAATATTTTAGGAGATAATGCCTCTTCTGCCTAGCTAGCTCTGTTCTTGATCCGAGGCTGGCACATTAAAGAAATTGATCTGTCCCACTGTCATTTTCCTGATGAGTCTGGGCACATAAGAAAAAGTTTACTTATGATTATGCAGAGACTTCTGCTCATATATTTTGTATTTATATATATAAACTGCATATATGTATGTAAACATAATTAAAATAGCTACTGGGTCATTATTACAAGTGAAAATGCAGTCTACTATTGTTAGTGGGATAAATTGGCAGATTAGTCTGGCCAGTCCTTCCTTTTTTGAAAATCTTTTTTCTAGCCACTATCTAGACTCTCCCTGCTACCCCACCTCTGACACACAATTCAATTATATAGGGAATAATTTTGTTGAGGTCAGCATCATGGCATTATCATTTAGTTGGGAAATTGAGGCTACTTGGTTTTAATTATTTTAGCCATAACTCAATTTTCTCCTTCTTCTTCTCCTTTTTTTTGAAACAGAGTCTTGCTCTGTCACTCTGGCTACAGTGCAGTGGCATCAGCATAGCTCACTGCAACCTCAAACTCCTGCACTCAAATGATCCTTCTGCCTCAGCCTCCCAAGTAGCTGGGACTAATTTTTCTATTTTTTTAATAGAGCTGGGGGTCTCGCTCTTAGGGTGATCTGGAACTCCTGGCCTCAAGCAATCCTCCTGTCTTGGCCTCTCAGAGTACTAGGATTACTGGCATGAACCACCACTCCTGGCCCTAAATTTTCTTCTATTAGCCATGTAAAATAGGCCCAGTGCTAAGCATCTTAAACACATCTTGCCCACTCTTCACAGTAACTCATTATTGTAGTTGGCATAATTCCTATTTTATAGATGAGGATACCAAGGCTAGGAATGGTTGTAACCTGGTTACCACTGTGCAGTAGGGCTCAAGATGACCTCCATAGAATCATGAGGTTAAAGAACAGGCTTTATTGGGAAACTTACAAGCTAGGGTCAGCAAGAAAGGCACACAGTCCTGGAGCCTCTCAACATCCCACAGAGAGGTGGGCCAAGGCCAGTCCTTTGCTGGATACATACTGGGTTTATAGAGCAAGGGAAAGAGCAAACTGTAAAGATACTGCCAACAGGTTATTTGGATGACTGATACAGTTATCAACTGTTTTCCATAGTTTTCTGAGGAAGCCAGCTGCTCAGAACCTGGGAACCTCAGAACCCAGTGAGAAGATGCAATCCCTCCTCTGAGGGTGAGGGGAACACTGTAGCATCATCCCTTGGGAAAAGTGAGAGATCCTAGCTATTAGATTGCCCAGGGGACAGAGAGAGAGAGCATTTCCAGTCCCTTTTTGAAAATTCTGCTTTACACGCAATGGTCATATAATGTGTGTGTGTGTATGTGTGTGTGTGTATGTGGCAGAGGAGGGGGCATCAGGAAAAGGAAATGCAGAATTTAAACCCAGATCTCCCTGATTCTGAAACTGGTATGTTATCCATTGTCTGCAATACTTGCCAAACTTTTGTTTCTTGTTTTCTACCTGCAACTTCCAAAATTTGCTCTCACTGCCATCTAGCTCAGCTCTACTCCACCCCAAGACAATCATATTTCTGTTCTGTTCACTCCTTTTTTGAAACCACTGGGAATATTTATTTTAAGTGAAAATATGCCTCTGAATCTTGGAGACCTATTTTACTTTCTCTTAATTATACTTAGGACTCTATTCATCACTGACCTCCTTTGAAAAATTTCTTTAGGCAAGAGTAGTTCTCTCTCAGTCAGCTGCATAAATAGAGCCAGAGAGGAATCAGAATATCTGTTTGCATTGGGACTCCTGCTCCCTTAATTTCCCCCCCCAAAAAGTATGTTTTCGATATTTATTTTCTCTATCTATGATATTTTTTGAGTTGTCATCCCTCCTAGGTTTCATTGACAACATCTCCTCTATATTTCATAGTACCCTGAACATATGTCTATGAGAGGACCTGCCACAAAGACTTTGTTTACATAAATCTTCTCCTGTTAGATATGAGAATCTTTAGGGCATTCAGAGAGTAATATTCAAGCCATAGAATGGGACAGGGTATTTACAATATGTATAATGATTGAAGTGCTTGTATATAGTCTGGGATACCTATTTATTAAAAGAATTCCTACAAATCATAGAGCAAAAGGAAGACAACTCAATAAAAAATATGAGCATGTGATTTGAACACGTATTTCACTA
This sequence comes from Lepilemur ruficaudatus, assembly GCA_963574885.1. Lineage (NCBI taxonomy): Eukaryota > Metazoa > Chordata > Mammalia > Primates > Lepilemuridae > Lepilemur > Lepilemur ruficaudatus. Next base: position 15,388 of record CAUYRT010076431.1, read on the forward strand.
ACACGAAAAAGTAAAGTTAAAACGATTCTCAATCCCATTATTAATCTAGGAAATGCAAGTTAAAATCACAACAAAGTAGTAATATCTATCTATAAAAATATCTAAATTTAAAGAAAACAGACTATCAGATCTTGGCAAAGATTTTAAGCATATTATAAGTATTCTTAAAAACTGTTGGGAAGAGTGCAATTGGCTGAACCACTCTGTAAAGCAGATAAGCACTACGTTTGAAAACAGGCATACGAGCTCCAGTATGAAATATCCAGCAGTTCCAGTCTTATTTATATACTTGATACAAATGCACATCCATTTGCTGCAGAGTGTATATAAAAGAATGTTTATAATAGTAATGTGCATAATAGCTAAAATTAGAAATAAACCATATGTTTTACCAATACTAGAATAGATACATAAGGTATAGTATGTCTATATAATAGAATACTGTTTAACAATGAAAATAAGTGAATTATAGATAACTGTCACAATGAAGATGATTTTCACAAGCAAAGTCAAAAGTTGCCAAGCAGATAAACTTATTCTATAATATTCTGTTATATAAAGTTCAAACAAAAAAAGTTTGATTAATTTTATATAAAGTAAAAAAAAACACAGGTAAATTAAACTAAAATATTTAGGGATGCACCATAACCTAGAGGGGTGGGATATGCTTGAAAAGTAGTTGGGGAGCAGAATTAGGGGTCTCAATGGGGGAAAGGAATTCCTCTAAAACTGATTTATGTGATTAACTGTACACCTCAGTAAATTCACTGAAAATCATTTAATTGTAGACTTAAAATGGAGTGTTGGTTGTACATAGGTACAGTTGGAGCACTATGTATGTACTTTCTGGACTACTTTGACAGAGTAGATTTTTGAATGTAACAAGATAAGTCAACTTGAATGGTAATGTACTTTGGGAAATCAGCTCACTACAAATTGTGACTGTAAACATCGTACTGTAAATGTTTCATAGTTTTTCCCCCAATAAAATTTTTGGAAGAAAAAAAAAGTAAATCAAGAAAAAGACTGTCTTAAAAGTCAGAGTGATTATTTTTAGACAAGAGGAGAGATCTGTGATTGGGGACAGGTACAGCAGGGAGTGGGGAGTGGCCATCTGGAAGTGCCAATAGTGTTCTATCTCCTGACCTCTGTGGGGGTTACACAGGTGCTTGTTTTGTAATAATGTATTAATGTGTATGGTTTGGTTTTATTCAGTTGTCTGTATGTGTGTTATATTTTATATTTTTAAAACATTATAAAAAGCTAAAAACAGATGGAGATGAACTACTGGAATGGTAGAGTGATGAGACAGGCCAATGATTTCTGGGCTGGATTTTCACATATCTTTGGGTGGAAGGAAATAGTAACACATGAGGCCAGATGTTGGTGCATTTTGTTCCTGTGAGATCACAGTGTGGAAAGCAATCAAGGGAGACATGAAAGTACAACGCTTTAAGACTTTAACAACCTGTAACTAACAAAATACACAGAATTCACGGTGTATGGGATCACATTTCCCAAAGTGGTAGAAAATCCAGGCTTCACCTGTGCTCTCCTTACCCAGATAATCCTGAGAATCTACATTTTTAGTCATATTGCACCATGAGCCCATCCCTCTTGCCATGTATCTGTTTCCATGTGCTGGAGAGCAGCAACCCTGTTATACCCCTCCAAGCCAGACTCTCCAGAAGCTGCTTGTGGATAGGCCACTTACTGCGCCTGATGGAGTCCCAGTGCTATTGAAGTCTAACAAGCCTACAGATGTGGTAGATAATTAAGCCTCCTCCTCTGACTGATTTCCATGCATGGCTTGAGGATATCTCTGCTTCAAGTACAGAGCTCTGCTACTCTCTCTAAAACTTGGTCCATCAAAGTGTGAAGGAAGATATTTTCTTCCACAGTGTCATGTTAGGAATAAACAAGTTACGGGAGAAATCACTAGAAGCCAGGTGTGATAATACACAGAGAGGACCCTTTCCCCACGCTGAACCTTTTGGTGCCAGGAGGGATCCCAGCATCAGCCACAGTCTGCTGTGACTGCATCAGCCTTCCCCTCCAGCCCTGAGGTGCTAGGTTCAGAGTATCAGCCTAGACCACCCACTTCATTACAGTGAGTGGGCCTTAAGAACTCTTTCATTGTTTTTTTTTTTTTTCTGATATTCTCTTCATTTTCCTTTCCTCTATCTACTTCCTCACCTCTCATCCCCTCTCCTTCCTTCCCTCTTCCTCACTTTACCTTTTTCCACAAATATTTACATGCCGGGGACTGTGCTTGGCAATGTAGAATACAATAGTGAAAAAAAATACAAGTTGCCATGAAAGAACATGGAGGTCACAATTTCCTGCCTGATTTGGGATTATCTAAAAACTTCAGAAATGTTTTAATAACTATCTTACAAAAAAGGGAATAGAGTCCAAATTTACTTTCTCTCAGGAGGTCTATAATTTACTCTGAACTCACAATTCATGGATGAAAAGAGCATTGAACAGGAAGACCTGCCCATTATCCAAAGACCTTAAGACTTTCCAAGAAAAGCAAACAATATCTTGCCTCGGTAAAATATCTTGCTCATGTAACATGTAACATATTTAACATATTTAAACCCTTGGTTGAATATTAAGAAAGGAGCATTGGATTTTGCTTAATGAGTGCAATGAATACTTGACCTTTAATAAGGTTTATATATGGATAGTTAAGTAGAGATAGAGAAAGGTAGGGAGGGGAGAAAGACACTCCTAGGAGAAAAGGAGAAAAGATTAGGAAAAATAGGCCCACTAGGTCTGAAATACTCTCACTTTTTATTGCCAGCTGAAGAATGTGATTACCTTATCTCTGCCCCTAGAAAGGCTAATTAATTGTTTAACAGGAGATTCAGCTCTTTAGCTGCTCTCTGCTTGAAATATCAGAAGCTTCACTGGGAATAAGTTAGCCATAGCACCAAGCGGGGAACAAAATGAGATGAGGCAGCAGCACAGACAAGATCAATGTTAATCTAAGGTTGGTTAGATTTAAATTAGGGCCTTGCCTGGGTGTTTTTCAATTCCACAATAATCCATTTGTGCTAGGATGGGGAGTAGGAGAAAATTGTGAACTCAGCAAATGTGGACACCACATCCCTCAGTTGGGCAGGATTCCCTGCCTTTCCTTCACTATGCCTCTCACCACTGAGATCAGCTCCTTCAGCATATTCTACCACAGAGATCGCCCACTTATTCTGTAAAGGGTTGTGTAATAAATACACTAAGCTTTGCAGGCTAGATCATTTCAGTTGCAACTACTCAACATTTCTGTTGTAGCTTCAAAGCAGACACAGACAATATGTAAACAAGTGGGCAAGGCTGAGTTGCCATAAAACTTTATTTGCTAAAACAATGGCAGGCAAAAACAGTGAAGAACATACTTTGCTGGTCCTTGACCTAGTGAATAAGAGTATAGGCTTTCAAAAGAATTAACAAGAAAAAATCAAACAACCCCATTTATAAATGAGCAAAGGAGATGAACAGAAACTTCTCCAAAGAAGACAGAATAATGGCCAAAAAACATATAAAAAAAGTTCATCATCTCTAACCATCAGAGAAATGCAAATCAAAACCACAATGAGATACCACCTAACCCCAGTGAGACTGGCCTCTATCAAAAAATCCCAAAACAACAAATGCTGGCGAGGATCTGGAGAGATAGGGACTCTCTTACACTGTTGGTGGGACTGCAAATTGG